>JALPCE010000035.1:0-128823 GCA_026538705.1 Aureobasidium sp. GC_Fusr_1 | reverse complement strand
CAAGCATGCCCTGCGATCTTTATGGCCTTGGTGCTCGTGAGCGGCTCGCCTTTCCAACGAGATGCCGATGGAGAGAGCCGCGCACGTTCTCACCGAGCATCATGATCATCATCTGACAACCGTTCGGAACATGCCTTTCGCATTGTACACCTCCATCTTCGGTGCCCCTTGCCGTCGAGGGCATAGGGCAGCTTTTGCAGGCTCCTGTACGCCGCTCGTGCGAGGTACGCGTTCCGAGTTACTTTGAACGTCGTCAATATCGCCCCATTCTGAGAGGTGTCGCTGCTCACAATCCCACCGACTTGAGGTATGTGATACGAAATGGCATCTTCACGATGCTAGTTCCCTAGCAACTATGGTCTTCGGCATCAAAACTGCTCACCATCATTCATGCGATTTGTATCACGGACGAACCTGTGACGGCACAAAGATTCGTCTTCTGGATCTCCACACTGTGTACCAACTCCACCTTGGTCCCCTCCCTTTTATTTCCTCCCTTGATTCCTCCTCATATGCCGAAGACTTTCACAATGTCACTGCAAGAATGCACGATACTCTCTAGAAGGGAGTAGTGCCCAAAGAAAGGGCATTGTCGTATGGTGTCTCCATGGTCACGCTTCTTTCTAGGAAGCAATCATGCATTTCTATAGCTCACAATATCACTGTATGTCAATATGAGAAAGCGTTGCTCCTTCCTATCTTACTTACTCGCACCTTCCGTATATACTACATTGCCCTCTCCTCTACGACAATCGCTCTTTCCATTTCTGCATACATAGCACCTCGACGTTTTGGTGTCTTTGTTCATCTCGTTCTTGACGCCGAACATGGCATGTTGCAAATGTCCCGTCAAAACACGTATTCCTCATGATTTTACACACATCTCTCTACAAACTTTTTTTTGGAGGGGGTCACTCTGGTATTGCATTGTGTAGATATATACTTTTTCCACAAAATTGTCCCCTAAAATGCAAAAAATGCCCATTTCTTCGATATAGAGGCAAAATCTATTAATGAGATTTTCGAGCTAGGCGACCCATTTTTTTTTTTATCGAAATCATTGCCAGTTCTCTGGCTCGGTAGGAAATGCTATATCATGAACCTCGTAATGGTTTACTCTTATGTCGAATATCTCGAATGTCATGGTCGCAAGATTTGCTGAAATTGTCGTTTGGTCATCCCTGACTCCAGAGTAGAGAAAGCTGCAAACTTCGGACCAAAAATGTAAACACGAAATATTCGACAACGAGCATCTCAGATGATCATCTAAGTACATCAGAGACTACATGGCCATACACAAAGCATAATGAGTGCTCAGATGGTTCAATATTGGCATACGTGATTGATGGAAAGATATAATAAGCACACGGTCAGGGTGTTACCGACGGCTTCGTAGTGGAAAGAAAAAGAAAAAAAGGAAGAAAAGATATACGCGTCGAAATGTCGATGTCGAGAGTCAAAACAAAGACATTCGATAGACCGAAGTGTACAGATCTTCCCAGCAACATGTTCAGAGAGAAACAGTATCAATTTGATGTTATGAGAAATAAGATGATGATGGAAAGGACCGTTGGTGGAACATGCCCAAATCGTTTACTCGTTAAAACACCAAACTTCGCAAGAAACTTCTCAGTCTAATCCAACCTCCGCCCAACTCATCATTCATAACCAACTTTCCATTCTTCGTATTCATTGGCTACGAGTTTAGATGAGCGCGATCTGGAATCGCCTAGTTCGAACCGGCAAGAGAGCTGGCATCGGCACCATCGGGGTAATAGAAAGCCGAGACGCTGTGATTATGTTAGCTGGTTGTGATATGATAGTGTTAAGAAGTGGAGACTTACGCAATAATTACATAGGCCGCAATGAGTAGAGCACCCTCGAGGTAGTTACTTCTGCCGTCAAGGACCAAGAAGTTGACTACGAACGCAGTAACGAACAAACTGATAGTCTCGAAAAGCGTAAAGTAGAGAGACATGTCGCGGCCGATAATCCAGCCAAGAATGACCACCAGGGGGGTGACAAACAAAGCAATTTGGATACTGCTACCGACACTGACACCAATGGAGAGGTCCATCTTGTTCTTGGCGGCAACGGTGACGGCCGTGACGTGCTCGGCAGCATTGGAAACGATGGGCAGAATGATCAGACCAATGAAGGCTTGACTGACCGGGGTCGCATCGATCATGGCAGGAATAGCATCGACGAGGAACTCAGCACAGACAGCGACCAGAGCGGTAGAGAAGAGCAGGAGAACGACAGCAGCAGTACGAGACATGCGGTTATGCTTTTCTTCCGCCTCCTCTTCGTATTCCTGTTCTCCACTCATGGCTTTAGGATAGGGAGGGAGGTTCTCCTGAGGAGGCTGCGAGGGAGTATTTTGGCGATTGAGGCGGTCAGGCAGAGAGCTAGTTCTACGTAGCGCACCCACTCCGGTACGGGGCACCATAGGCGCGCCTGTGACAGGAGAGCCGGTAGCCGGAGGTGGGGAGACAAAGACGTTCTGAGAGAGCATCTTAGGGAGAGTAGGACGGGGGAAGGCCTGACGAGAGGAGAGCTGGCGAATACCGAAAGACTTTCTAGGCGAGCCGGAGTCGATAGCGGGAGTGTAACGCACATCGTCGGAAAAGCCCACCTTGGGGGTGTAGTCCCTCACAGGTTGCTTGCCCTGCTTGCGAATCGAAGAAGCCTCGTCAATGGACTGCTTCTCGTCATGGCTGCCATGGCGTTTGTGATGATGTCTCTTCTTGTGCTGCTTCTTCTTCTTCTTGCGTGTGCCGGGCTTGGTATCTTGGAAGTGCAGCTGTTGCTGATGCTCTTCGGTGACGGGTCCGTCGACGAAATCTCTGATGAGAGGAGGAGCGCCACGCATCTCGAGCTCGCCATCTGTGTCGGCCTCATCGCCACTATTGATGGCACCGAGAGCAGATGGGCGACGCTGAGGCTGAGGCTGGACTATTTCTGATTGGTGGGAGTGGGCACGCTCCACGGATGGAGCACTGACGACAGAAGGAGCGCTGATGACCGAAGGAGTCGTGGCAGTGCTGGCACTCGACTTGCGGCGTCTGCGGTGTCTAAAGGCACGCCTGATACGCTTTGAAGTCGTGTGCGATGAGGTATCCGAGTCTGAAGAATCTGACGAGGATGAGCTATCGGACGAGCTAGACGAACCTAGCATGTCGGCCAAGATACCCGGGTGGGACTCCTCGTCAATGATCTGCTGGGGTGTACTTTCGTACAGGTAGGCGTGTGACTTCAACTGGAAGAGCAGGTACAGAACATAGATGATGAGCAGAATGACACTGGTGCCTCTGCTGACCTTCAAGACTCTGTCGTCGGCAGTCGTGCTGTCCGAGAAGGAGGCATGGAAAGCCGTGGGCAAGACCAGACTCACGACACTCAGACTGAGCAGACAAGCACTCATCTGGGTGATGGTGCTGTTGTAAATCTGCTCCTGGAATCGGAGACCACCAAGTAGAAAGGCCATGCCCATGATAAGCAGAAGGTTGGAGAGGATGGATCCAACCAGTGAAGCCTGGACAATACGGATCTCGTCCTTGACCAAGGCAATGATGAAGATGATCAGCTCGACGGCATTTCCGAACGAGACGTTCATCAGAGCACCCAGTGTATCGCCCAAGCGAGAAGCAACGACCTCGGTTGCGTAAGACAGCATGCCAGCCAGAGGGATTATGGCGACGGCATTTAGAGCGAAGACGACCGAGGGGTTGATATTAAGGGCCTTAGCGATGATACCAGCAGGGACGAAGACGAGGAGGACGTTGATCCAGCTGTGAGTAAGGGCATCGTAGGTATGGAGACCAAATCTGACGGATCCAGCTTTGGCTCTCTTGACGATGGATGGTTTGGGGGCGGGCACATTGGGAGTGCCATCTCCACCTCCTAGGGTGGGTTGGTTCGGTGATGCATGTTCCGACTTGACATGTTCAGGAGGAGGGGCTGGGCCGGGCAGAGCAGGCGATGTCTTCTCTGCGGTATTGTTGAAGGCGGTACTGTCATGGTGACTTGTGTTGTTGTTGATGATGACATGGTTCGACGAGGGTCCAGTCTTCTCCGCGTTCGGCAGATCTCGGGTCGTGGTTGGGAGAATGGGGCTTGCACTTCTGTGTGGCGTAATGTTGTTGTTAGTGGGGTGCTTTGAGCGATCAGAGGCGTGGTGTTTCGCCCATGAACGGATGCGGTCTAATAAAGAAGGGTCAGAAGGTTCTCCCATCGGCGTATAATCCACAAGGATGATTGAAGTGAAGTGAAGGAGGAAAGCAGAGTAGCAAGGTAGCAGAGGGAATGTCTAGGCAGCTGGCGAGGGCATAGATAACCATCGTCGCAGAGCACCAAGACGCTAGCTTCCATCGGCGCGCCGCTTCCGCCCCGGGCATCATGACAAGTTGAAATCGTGAATCATGGTCGCATGCCACTTTTGGAGAGCCTAAAACTTACGCATTTCGTGCTTGAGAGCCACCTATAGCTTCCAGACGCGTCGGTGGTTGTGGATGAGATGTTGATACTGCGCAATGGATGATGGTTCGTCTGCTGAAGCCGTCGAAACAGCTCTCCCTTTGCGTGTTGTCAGAGGAGGTCGCCTTTAACCACAGCCACAACACAACGTATGCCAAGCGCTTCATGCACGAATCGAGTGTCGGCCGGTATGGAAACCCGGAGTACCTTCTGCCGGCAAGCAGCAAACGTACCGCGGAACACCAGCACCAAGGAAAGAATCAGGTTCTTGGGTTACTTGGCCATGTCTACATTCAGATCTAGCTGCATCCTATGCCTTCCTACTCGTCCACTGACCACAAGAAGGATCAGGCTATTTCCCAGTTCCATTGCCGTGGCCATGGGTGTCTCCATAAGTCCATGCTGCTCCCTTGCGTCCGGGGCGGAGCGTGAGATTGCGCCAGAAATGTGGACCTGTGGCGCAGCACTGTATCACGTATCTGATCCTTTCCAGAACCCTTTACGCCCGAGTTGAATCTGTCATCCATTCGCGCAGCTCTTGCGACCTCTTACGAATGCTATGAGTAGCCAGACACTTCTCTGCTTTTCTCCTCATCTCGTCATATTGTTGCATCTGTGCGTAGCAACACAAATGAGTCACCACAACACAGTAACAGGGTTGAAACAACTTCGAAGGGAGGCCTTGCTGTGTGGCTTGTCTCCAACCGTTGATCTATCAATCGTGACAATCTCAATGCCTGATAAGAGTGGTCATTCGCCAGCCGATTTCAAACAAGCGTGCCTATGTGGTGGTATATCTCGATAGTTGGCATCATGTCCAATGTCCCTCTTACTGGCCAATCCTGCTAAACCGAGCTGTGTCATCATAGATACAGTCTCCGCAAGTCATCACTTGCACACGCGTGGCCTCTTGGAGTGCCTTGAACTTGTCCGCCCAAGTAGCAGAACATCCAGAGTCTTCCGATTTGACAACAGAACACAGCGACCACGAGCACAGATCCAATCTCATCTTATCCCAAGGCAAGGCATAATCATGCATGATCCTCGTAAGCTGGAATAGAAAGTGTTTGTTGGCATCGCTCATTGCTTCCAGCTTGGTCTTGCAGCTATCGTGTAGGTCTGCAAGTCCTTTGTGTGCGTATGTGAGTGTGTAGAGCTTGATGAAATGGTGTGCTCGGGTGACATCGTCTCGTTCTTGTTGTGGAAGTGTGGATGGACGAGCTCGACATTTCGCATCGTGGCAGTTGTATTTTTGCTGGAGATACCTGCTCTCAATGATTTCGCATAGATATCTTGCTTGTCCTGCGATTTGTCGACTCATGGTAATTATATTGATGGTTCTTCCCAGTTTCTCTTCTTGAGGTGGATTCACCAGGATGACAGAGTTTCGAGGTTTGGTTGTGAGCTTTGCTGCTTCATTTGCCATTATCAAGGTTTCTACTTCTTCGTAGCAAGGGGTTTGGCGGACGAGTAAGGGCTTGCTGATCGAAGTGGCTCGTGTTTGCCAAAGAGCGTAGAGGCTTTTGCAAGTTCTGAACAACGAAGACACGTCGCGGAAGCTCTCTTGAGCTCCAAAGATGGTCAATAATACCTCCGAAGGGAGGCTGACAATGAAGTCAGAAGCAAGAGGTGAGGTAGACATATGTGATGGGCTTAGACGTATACAAACGACAGATGATAGCTTCAAAGCACTCGAGAAGAGACGAAACAAACAATTTCAGATTTAAGGGGATATGGGAGCTTGTGTTCTAAGAGCTATCATGTGGACGTTTTTTCGTTTCTTTTGGCACCGGTGGCTTCGTCATTCCTCATCTGGTCAGGGTCTGTCGCGATTGGACAATCGAACCATGACTGTTGCCAGTATCGAAACGAGATAATTGATCAACGGTATAGACAATGCAGGACGAAGAATGGCTTGTGTAACTGTGTAACAGCAGTTTATAGCATGTGTAGTCCACGGCAGTCGTTACCGAGGGCTGCACCTGCACCGGATCTCCACCCACTTCCGAGCTCGCGAACACGTCGACTCGCGTCGCGATACACTTGTGACCATCTCTGCGCTCCTCCATATGCTGTTTCATGCCTCCATGTTTCGCTAACCAGATCATCAAGCAAGTCCAGCTGTGCATACAAAAGAGGAAGCAACCTTTGGGTCACCTCCGACAAACCGCTGCACTAGCGGATATTGGCACAGCTCCCTGATGGTTCCATCTCCATGCTGACTGAATGCTCTCAGAGTGTTAGGAGCGATACCTCCCTCGACCCATCTAACCAAATCCCTGTGAGCATCCGGGACAGGACCAGATCCGCCTGCGCAGTGACCGACACCTGGAGCTTCGAAATATCTGTAGAAGTCTGAGGTGTTCG
Organism: Aureobasidium sp. GC_Fusr_1; assembly: GCA_026538705.1. NCBI lineage: Eukaryota > Fungi > Ascomycota > Dothideomycetes > Dothideales > Saccotheciaceae > Aureobasidium > Aureobasidium sp. GC_Fusr_1. Next base: position 121,980 of record JALPCE010000035.1, on the reverse strand, counting down.
AAGTTTTTGCAAGCACTTGGTCGTAGTAGTGTGAAGTTCCATTGGGTGGAATACGGTCGTCTGCGAGGCCATGCCATGTGATCATCTTACCACCGGCATCACGAAACTCAGATAGGTCTGGCCAGTTCGTGCCGATGATAGAGTCGTACTCTCTCTGAGATGCTTTGAGCACTGAGAAGTATTCCGCGTCTGACATTTTGCTCGTGTCATATGCTGGGTCCTTGACGACGAAGAGACTGATCCATTCTTCTGGGATGGTCTTGCCTCTTGCGCTGCCGTTGCCGACTACGACAGCATCGTCTGCTGAACGGAGGACTGCATCGTGGTTGACACCGAACCAAGGAGCTTTGCCATCACCGTAAATAGGCCCAGTCCAAGCTGCTTGAGCTATTGTAGCGCCTGCAGACGTGAGTTGTTTTTCAACGCCATCGCACTTGAATTCCTTGCCCACAACAGTATGCGGGTCAAATTTACACAGACCAGGCGCTCCGATAATGCCGTCAGTTAGTCCATCGAGATCATCACATGCCTCTATAGCAGCAGCTCTAAAGGCCATGAGTTCGCAAGTTGGGGGGTACGCATCTAACTGATGCATGCGTTGCTGAGCCCAGAAGGCAGAGACGACAAACGTTGGCCAGTCGATCGCAGGTGCCGCTGCAAGAATGCCATCGAAGAGTTTAGGAGAGCGCTGTGCAAGCATAAGACCTTGTCGACCTCCAGTCGAGCACCCATTCCAGTAGGAGTATTTCGGGGCGGTTCCATAGAAAGAAGTCGTGATACTTTTGCCAATGACAGCCATGTCATCGAGCGCTCGATATGCAAAATCTTGCAACAGATTCCAGTTTACGTTTCCAGGGCTGGTCTGAGCCCAAGATGCAGCCGATCGTTCTACTCCATGTCCACCGTCCGTGCTGGCCGCAGCATAGCCCTGTTTTATCTGAGAGTTCAGATATGGATGACCGGTGATCCAACCTCCGCCGCCAACAGCCATGAACCTGCCGTTCCAGTCTTCGAGGGGCAGCCAAACTGTCACATTTATGGTGTCGTTTTGTCGTGGATGAGTGTAGGTGACCGTGACATTGCAGAAGTTCAAAACATCTGCATCAGCTGTTTTCGATACAAAGGGTTCTGTACTCGAGTAACCCTTGACTTCATGAGCAGAGAGAGTGATGATTTCAGCACCAAAGATGTTTGGCTTCGCAATAGCGTCTACCGAGCATCGCTTCGAAGCAGTTTGGAGACCAGATGGACTGAGAGGTACTTGTGCTTGAGCTTGCAGCCAAGCCAATGTGTGACCGATGAAGGACTTCATGTTTCGAATCAATCGAGGTTGTACGGTGAGTTCAGAAATTGTGGGCACAAACCCGATGATGTTGGAAGGAGTGACTGAGACGCGGAGTCGTACGAGGTTGGCGTTCAGAAACGCCCTGCCGCACTCGATCTATTTCAACAATCACGTCAGAACCATCAATCTTAGCGTGACACGGTCATAAGCGTAAACATTCTCGTTGATTTTAGAGAGCTCTTCTGTGTAGAGATTCTTCTAATGAATTTTGTGTCTATAGTGACTTTCTTAAGCATTTCTCATTCCTTGATACCAGATCACGAAAACCCCATCTCATAATTTCAAATCCTGGTAAAACAGCTTGCCATCAAGTACAAAGGAGGGGCATTTCAGCATATTCTCTATCGGAAAATCATGGCCTCTCTGGCGGGACCTGTGCCGATCCACTTGACACCAACACCGGTGAACTTCTCGATGAACTCGATGTATTTTCTGGCGTTCTCGGGGAGGGCTTCGTATGAGTTGATGTTTGTGCTGTTGGTCTTCCAACCGGGCAGAGTCTCGTAGATGGGCTCGATCTTGGACAGCGCATCAATGGTGCCAGGGAAAGAGGGGACCTCCTTGCCGTCGACCTTGTAGCCGACAGCGACCTTGATCTCGTCAAAGTCGTCCAGGATATCCAGCTTGGTCAGGTTGAAGGAAGTGTAGTGGTTGATGGCGGCCGAGTACTTGAGGAGAACAAGATCGAGCCAGCCGCAGCGGCGACGGCGACCAGTGGTGACACCGACCTCGCGGCCGATAGTCTGGAGCTTCTCGCCGATCTCGTTGATCTGCTCGGTGGGGAAAGGACCACCACCAACTCTGGTCTGGTAAGCCTTGACGACACCAATGACCTCCTTGAGCTTGAATGGAGAGAGGGCGAGACCGGTGAAGACACCACCGATGCCGGTGTTTGAGGAGGTTACCATGGGGTAGGTTCCCCAGTCAATGTCGAGAAGGAGAGCGTTGGCTCCCTCAACAAGCATGGGGGTGTTTGTAGCCTCGGCCTGCTGGATCATGGGGACCTGATCAATGACATACTCGGCAAGGCGAGGGCGCCATTCGTCGTATCTCTTGATCTCAGCCTCGACGTCGTACTTCAACAGGTCGCCGTAGCGCTTCTGGAAGGCGGCAGCCATAGTTCTCAGCTTGTGGTCCATGTGCTCCTTGTCGAAGATCTCGCCAACTCTGATACCAGTGCGAGCGGCCTTGGTCTGGTAGCACGGGCCGATGCCCTTCTTGGTGGTGCCGACGGCGTCCTTGCCGAGCTCAACCTCTTCGAGGCCATCGACGAGTGAGTGCAATTCGAACAGGGCGTGAGCGCGGTCACTGATGAAGATGCGCTCCTTGTAGTCGAGGTTGTGCTTCTCGAGCTGCTGGAGCTCGTGGAAGAACTGGGGCACGCTGACGACAGTTCCCGAACCAACGAGGTTGACGGTCTCGGGGTTGACCAAACCGGAAGGCAGGATGTGGAAGTCGTAAGTGACACCATTGACGACGATGGTGTGGCCGGCATTGTGGCCACCGGCAGAGCGAGCGGTGATCTTGAACTTTTCAGACAGGAGGTCGACGAGCTTGCCCTTGCCTAGAGCTGAGTTAGACGAGCTCTGTGTGGGAGCGCAGCGCGGTCTGAGTCACAAACATACCCTCGTCGCCAAATTGCGAGCCGAGAACTACGGTTGTAGACATGGTGAATCGATGTGCAACGAATTATCGTCCAACTAGGATTGAACGGAACTGGACAGTGAAGGCCAATTACACTCAAAAACACAAAGCGGTTGACAGTGACTCTTTAATATTTCGCCCTGGTCCGACTTCGCGGGGCCCGCCGTGGGGCAGCCAACCTGGTCCGTGCTTGTTGAGGACGCATTACCTTGTTCCCGCGGGTCATGCAAGTCATGGATCCAAGTCTCCCAGTCCAAGCGGTTGTATTATCTCTATGGCCAATTATTTCTGGTGCTTGTTCTCTACTGCTTGCTGATTGCCTCGCTGAAGTCACCCAGGAATCTCCATCTCGTCTTTGCATCCAGATCCTTTTCACGCCAGTTGTTCATCGAATCAGGGAAAAAGTCAAGCGCTCCCAACAGACTTGCGTCATGCGCTATGATCAAGAGAACATCGTCTGAAGCATCAAACTCCTGCATGCCCTCGACAGTCGAATGACATTGCTTCAAGTCGTCGCAGAAACTCTCAGTGACCTCGTAGTAAGGCTCATTCGCGCTCTTGTTGCAGTGCACGTCCTGCAAAAGGTGACCGGGACATATGGGTTGAGGTAGTGTCTTTGGCGAAGGTGAGATTTCTGTCGGGAGAGGTTGGTACTGCGAAGGTCTGAACTCTCCAGCATGATGACAGGCATCACCGCCCATCAACACAAAGGTCGCTGGTGCGTCCAGAGGTGCAGAGGTTCGAGCCAGGCCGCACATGTGTCCAACTGCATGGCCGGGCGTGTCCAAGAGATAGAATGAACCGTCACCGAAATAGTCGTAAGCATTGAAACGTCCAATCTTCAGGCCAGCTCCCTCGTGAGCGATGTCAACCTCTCGAACATCACGACCCTCGAAATCGCTCTGCAAATTGGGCGAGTCCTTGTTAATTGGGTATGCAGGAAGGTGAGCGCCTTTGAAGCCGGGACCAACAATGAGTTGAGTAGATGGAGGAAAAGTCGTCATGTCTCCAACGTGATCAAAGTGATGATGGCTGTAAATTACGCCGTCGATATCACCTCCTTGGATATCAAATCCTGCATCTTGCAAGATGTCGGCTGTATTCTTCTCAGCCTCTACAGTCCAGCCTTTCGACTTGAAGCTGTGTACAATGCTCGGGGCCATGTTATCGACATCCTTACGGATTCCTAGGTCAAACAAGATACGCTTGCCAGAGTTGTGTTCAATCAAAAATGAGAAAGTAGGTCCAGTCAATCGGTTCTTGCCCTTGTAGAAAGGCTTCAAGAACAGCTCGGCTGGCAGATCAACGTAAGACGTACTACCACCGAGTTAGTCAGACACAATTAAGATCAAGGAGAAAGTAACGATTGTTTTCGTACCTGTCAATGATTGATACCTTGACAAACTTGTCAGATTGTGGTATGGTAAGCTCGGGAGCTGGCTTAGGAGTGGCTAGGAATTTATTGGACATGATGCAGTAGTTTGAATGTTTAGTTGACGTGCGTGGGATTAAGAGAGGAGAATGGAGACGCTGAATTACAGGACAATGGTTGTTAGACAATTCAGTAGTTACTAATTATCGCAATGGTTATGCTATGGTGGTCAATCGACAGCAACGTCATCACCAGCCTGCGGACGGGTTCGGGTCGTGGAAGAACGTCGGGACAGCAGCGAGTCCCAAGAATTCTGAAAAGCGCTCGCTTAGTGTTTGTGCCTTGGATCTTTGCTCTTCAGCGTCAAGCGTCGCTGCTTCCCTAGAACACTGACTGTGTCGAGATTGACGTGTCCGAGCTGCTTGTCCGATCATAAGAATGTGATTGCGCGACCAGCCAAGAGGTATAGTATGTGTACTGTCTCTTTCTCTCCTACCCTCGCCATGCGGCAGTCTAGCAACAGCTAGCTGCGACTGTGTATCTCTCTTCAGAGCATAGATTCGCGGTATTTGCAAAAGGCGAAGAGCAAAGGTGTCGAAAGATGCCGACGTTCGCAAATAAGCCGGAGCGCACTCTTGAGCGCCGATTCGAAAGGGTCGGTGTGGGTGGAGTGAGCTTGACTTGGTTGGACTGACATGCACTCGAAGTGCGTTCCTGCCTCTGAAGCTCGTAGTCGTAGTTGATAGACAAGAATACGAGTAGTGTCATGTGTAAACTGGTCCAATCACTTGAGGATGGTGTGTGCACCTCTTGCAGCCAGATACTCCTGGACCTGCGTGGTACTCAAAGTCTTGATGACAGAGTAGACCTCAGTGTTGTGGTAGCGCAAGCCGGTCTTGGGGTCGCTGTATGGGGCAGGCAGACCAGTGATATCGCAATACTTTTGCTTGGGCTTGAAAGACGGCGCAGCCTGTATGGACGTGTATGTGTAGCTCGGTGTGACGATGGGTTGCGCAGATTGCGGGTTGGGGATGGCGGCTTCTGGCTGGGGAGTGCCAGCAGCACTGTTGTTGCGCGTGGCCTGGACGGATTGCTGTAGTAGTTGCTGTTCCTTGCGCTGGGCCTCGGACACAATCTGCTTGACCGTCTTGTTGCGGCGCTGGGCAGGCTTCCATCGTGGGTTGCGGAATGGCTTGTGGATCTTTTGCATGTCGAGCTTATCGAGCAGCGCCATGTGGTTGCTCTCATCCGATGCTGTCGTGATAGGTGCCATGATGATGGTCTTGGATCCTTGTGTGCTTGGGCGCAGGTTGTCGGACGCGTTACGGTTACAGCGAGATGAAAGCGACCAGTGGCGGCGTAACTTAGATTTAGCTATGACTATTGTAGCTAGGTAGATACGCAGGTGGGTTGATTTGTTCCGTGAGCTCCTGCCCACGAGAGACCTGGGGTATCCTCGGCAAGTTTCGTCAACACTTTTTTGGGGAGACCCTGACGTTTCTTACCTTTCCACATCACTACTCGTATATGCTATTCTCTATGAGTATACAACTACACTAATTATCGCCTCTCCTCTTAGGACAGTCTAGAGTGTCATTTACTATGGACTTGCCATGGACAAAGACCGAGAAGATGCGAATCACATCGACAGCAATGCAAATGACCTGAAATCACATTTGAATATAGGGTCACGATTAGACCTAAGACTAAGTATCGAAGCCACCGAACGTGAAAATCGTTCAAAGATGGATTAAGGAACGAAGCAGAATCAAATCATGACCGAAAAGTCAGAAGCACCCAGGCCTGAGCCTTGTCCTTTAGCATCCATACGCCCACACGACCATTATCTCAACGCTGATTACAGTCTTCCGTGCCTGGCTTTGAACACAGACACCTTGTCATCATAGTAGAGAATCTCCCGCAGTTTCAATGTCGGCAAGTCATTCTCGTGTTCGGACGAGCCGATTTCGCTATCCTCGTAGTTGTCCGCGGTTGTATCAGAGGCTGTGTCATCACTGTCATCGCCACTGCCATCGTCTTCATCAGCTGATGCCTCATCGTCGTCGTCTTCGTCTTCACTCCCAGAGTCATCACCAACTCCGACTCCACTGTGATCTGTGTTTTGAGAACCCGGCTTTTGCTCGAATATCTCAAAACACTTCTTCATGATACCGACGTAGCAGATCTCCAACTCTGGGCGAAGGGCCACAACATCCACAACCTGGAGGGCTAGTTCTCTGGTATCCATACGGTTGCCTGGGCCTCCTTGGCTGTAGTTGACGACGTAAGGTATATAGAGCGAGCGAAGCTTTGAAAGAGCTGGAAGGTGCTGTAAGAAGAAGTGCTGGCAAGAAACGTTAGTGCTAGGACGATCGAGCATTGCATTGGTTGAACATACCCAGTCACGATAGTCCAGTGCAACTCCCAGCTCCCTCAAACATGGCATCTTGCCAAGGAACTTGATAATATCGCGACTGAACATCCACTGTCGCCAGACCACATTAGCTCCTGGTAGGTCCTCCTGCATTCTGTCGCCGCTGTCAACCAAGAGTTTTCTCAGACTAGTCCGGTGCCTGCGTATAACACCGTTGAAGATGGCGTCAAGAGGTACGATTCTCGAGGCTATAGAATTGTGCAAGAAGAACACAGATTCCAAACTGTTTGGTCGAAGCGTTTCTTTGATGAACGAGATCAAGGAAGACGACACTGTATCCGTGTAGATATGCTTCAGATTCAGCCTGAATGTCTTTTCTGACCCTGATGGTCTGCCTGACAATTGTAACGTTGAATCGACCACTCCAGTATGATATCTTGGCTTGGAAGGAGACGGATCAGGCGAGAATTGGCGGCGCAAAGCTTTCCACAAATGTTCGTGATAGAAACAGCGGAGTAAAGTGAGGGTGGTCAAGGCACTCCAGTCGATGGTGTTCAGCATGACCGGTATTGATAGAGGTATGTTTTCGAGCTCGAGTACAACTAGAGAGAGCTTTCTCGATAATGCCGATGGTTGATCATCGTTCTCGAGGCTAGAATACTTGTCTTGTGTGTTTGAAGGATCCTTGTTACGATAAGGCAGCGTAGTCTGCGGAAGTTCACCGGTAGTGCCCAATTGTCTAAGAGCGCCTGAATTGTTTATTGAGGTCTTTGGCGTAGCTTGAATGTGCTCAAGACTGGTGATTGTTTCTTCGTCAACACTGTCCTCTGACGGTATATTGGTCGCGATTGCTGTTGCTATCCCAGAATTCGTGGGATTACTGAAAGAAGTCATGGTAGACGTAGCCGATGTGCTGTTCACAGTGCCGGATACTTGCGAATGGCCAACAGACAAGTTAGACCTTCGCCTGAGTCGATTTGATAGTGGGTGTTCGATAGATCGCAGATCGAAGATCATGCCTGTCAGGATTCCAAGAATACCACCGAGACGTTTTTCACCCAATGTGATGCAAGACATGACTGGGTTGGTTCGATCGACTTGCTGGACATTGTCACCCTCCCAAACATAACAAAACTCTCTGGCTTTGGCGAGATGAGCGATTCCAATACGCAACTCGCGTAACTTGTCGACTGATCGATCGATCAGAACACTCAACTCGTCGAGATACTGGACTTCATCAATGTCAAGCACACTCAGGCTCTTGAGCGGAGGCAGTATGGAAAACGATGGATTTTCAACATGTTGCAAAGCACTCAAAGGAGGAGGCGCGACACCTTCCTGGCGTGGAACATGGAGAGGAGCATTGTGAGGCTCGGCATAGTTGTCGTGCCAACGAACAGCAACTCGTTCCAAGCGACAAGGGTGATCGTCCTCGTGGTCGGCTAACGATGAGAGAGCGTCCCACACAGCACTAAGTACACCTGTTGGCATATCCCATGTGAAAGACTCAAGTCTTCGCATTCGAGCGATGGCTAGCGCGACAAGAGTACCAAGCATCTTACCGCTACCGCCCTCTTTAGTGATAAGGTCTGTCAGGGACAGAGTTAGCAAACTTCTTGCTGCAACGCAACTTGACCTTCTTGAAGCTGGTTCGAGACAGTGAGTGATCCGAGAAGAGTTTCAAGTCTAGAAGAGCAAACTAGAAGACAGAATACGGCAAGAATGATAAATACTTACAGTCTTGAACCCATTCTGGCGGACCATTGCCCAACGAGAACTTTTTGGTAAAAGAAGCAAAGTGGTTTCCACGACGTCTCCTGACCCGCTGCTCCATAGACTGGCTACGACGGTTGCCAAAGATCTCCTCGGCCATGACCAAGGTAGAGAGACCATAAGTAAGAGCATCAACGCCAGCTCGCGGCTCCGGACCAGTAGCATTATCGGGCCAGACGATGTCGAATCTACTGTAAATATGAGGTATGGTCAGAGTATGGAGTGTCGAGTGACAGAGAGCAAGTGAAGTCAAGTCGTTTGTGTGGTTGAGCTGTTGCGACAAGTCAGTCGATAGGTATGCGCCAATGCTGTCGTGGAACGGCATGCCTCTTTCAAGATGGCGTTGAGGATCTCTACAGGCAGATCGGACAGGTGCCTAGGTCGGATTGCCCTGTCGAATACTGCAACAGGAGCGCCATCGACATCCTGATCGAGCAAAGAAGGCGTATGGTTGGTCATAGTCGCATGTCGGCGTCCACTTTGGTGATTCGGAGAGGCTGCCATGGGCTTGTCTTATGAAGGGCGCATGCCAAAACACCACCCTAGGGCTTTTGTACCCGTGTCTACAGCAATGGGATGCACCACAGGCCAGGAATATTGTTGTACACAACCAGAAAACCAATCATCTACTTGCGAATGAGACTCTTGGAATTTGGGACGCCTTGGATGCTCATTAGGGTGGGAGTGCGCACAGACAACCGTGCGGGGAGGAGCGGCTCGGTTCGGGTGCTTGTTTGCTACAGACCTTTCGAGAGACTCGTGTCACCTAGCTCCTCTACTGCCCTAGAGTATCTATCACCTTTCAATCGACTTCCCACCTCCTCCAGACTCCTATGTCAACCGTATCAGGCGCATCTGTGAATGTCTCAATTTCGAACATTTCTCCCTGCGAGTCCATGGGCGTAAACATTCGTTCGATGACCAGCCATACCTTGCCCATCTCTTGAGGAGATAGATCAATCTCGCCTGTTCGTACTCCAGCAGAAGAATCGCTGTACTCCCCGTTGGAGCTGGCGATCAAAATTCGTCTCTCGGGGCCTGTGCCAACCTCCAACGTGACACGAATCATGCTTCTCTCCCTACTCTGGCCCGTCTTCGCAGTCTTCTGAAGCCCAATCTGTTGAACCTGCTTGACGAAGACATCGAGCTTTGTGAGACGTCTGGGTGCGATTGATGCTGCTAAAGTGCGTTGCTGTCCTTCGAAAGCAGCTTTGGCCCAAGCACGTCTCAGTCGTCCTGCACCTTGCCGCGGGAGCATGGAAAGTTGTGTAGCCACCATACTATCGACTCGCAGCTTGAAGTTTCCTTTCTGACCAGTTTCGAACGTAGAGCAGATAATCGTATAGGTGCCTGCTTCGAGCTCTGTATATTGTGCTAGAGCGCATCCACGGCGATAGTCTTTCGAGTCAAACACAATATCCTTGGATCGCACTGCTTGAACCCGAGAGCCTCGACCATGCACCAGCTTCACGTGAACATGCAGTTGCTCCATTGCCGTTTCGAGAAGTAACGCGATTGGTGTTTTCACAGGAACGACAATACTGAATTGTGGATTCTGCGCGTATGTGGGCGAGTGGGCATTACCGCCTGCAGTCTCTTCCGTCCACGCCGCGGTAATGGTCTTGTGGCAGGGATACTTGTTGGGCGCCACACCAACAGTGATGCGTGCATTTGCAAATACAGACAGGGTGAAAGAGTGAGTAGTTGGTCCAAGGTCTTGCTCGACTGGGACGATCGTGTACTTCTTGTTTGCTTCCAGGTTGTCCAATCGAACCAGAGTCTGTGGTGAATCCACAAAGGGTCCGCGTTGCACGGCTCCATCGCTCAGATAGACTCTTGCGCCATTATTATCGAAGACATACAGGCTGATGTATTCTGAAGGATGAACATTTTCTTTCCCGTCTTTGAAATGACGGCTGAGTAGAAGCCATGCAGTACTTGAGGCTGCCGTAGACACACAGAATTGCTGGTTGTTGCTGAAGCTTTTATACTTGCTGCTCGACGATGATGCTGACAAATCCCAGGCGAGATGGATGTCCTGACGATAGCGGAAGAGTCCTGGATTCCAGTTCAGGTAGATGGACTCAAAGTACTGCATCACACTGTTCAAGTCCATCCAAAAGGTTCCGGGCGTCAGTTTGTCGTCTTGGTTCAAAAGATCTCGCGATGAGGGGAGGACTTCTTCGTCCTCATCGGCTTCGTCATCAATAGGAGACCTTGGAATGCTTCCTCGCCATGACATGCCTTCACACCAAGGGTTCTTGACGAGCATCAGCTTCTGTCCGTCAACTTCTCTCATGTCTAGTACGGCATAGTCGTGTTCTCCTGCAAGACCAATCGCGCGTTCGGTACGGGTTGAGATCTTGCCTGTGCCCATCGTTATCAAGACGTCGCCGTACTGGTGTGACTTGAAGATCCGCTTCCAGATGTTATTGGGGATGGTATCGTCACTAGACAGGTGACTTTAGTAAGCATGAATCTCGTTGTGTTGGAGACATGATTAGGCGATACCTTTGCAAAAAGATCTGCTCTGGAATCCATCCACTTAAGATCCAGAGATCGGTTCCTGAGTTACTACCGAGGAAGTCGTAGCTGCCTCTGACTTTGAGATATGCCTTCTCGATTAATGCAGGCCATAGGAGGCTCGGATTGTGACGATCGATGACATGCAGGACTCTCGACGATCTTGATACGGGGAGAAAGTCGTCAATTTCGACTTTTCTGTGGGTTCCGTTGAAGTTGAGTTTCAAGGTGTATTTGCCATTCGGAGACAACTTGGGACGTCCTTGGACCATGTCATACGGATACATCATGGAGCCTAGAATCTGAAGGGGAATCAGCGTCATGTCATAGATCTTCCTGCGATCAGGATCACATACCTTTGCATGACCCCTCTCGCCTCTGGCAACCAGGGCACAAAGACTCGCGACTACTGAACAGTCGGTCGCAGCATCTTGGACGAGATCGATGGTACGCGAAGAGCTCATAGTGGGGCCTGCTCGCCTTTCCTGAGGTGTATACCATGCTGGCGGCGGAAGAGCCTCATCCGCACGCTTCCAGTCATCAAAAACTTCGAGCTGTGTAGCAGAAAGGCGCAGCTTAGGCTCGTCGCTGCTATTTCATTAGCCTTGCCCTATATGTACGCTAACGATAAGACTCACGTGAAACGTTCTTGGCCTGTCGAGAGTCCAAAGTCTGAGTCTTGAGGTGCATTAGTCCATGGAGGAAACTTGAAGCCATTGAGTTGGGAAGCTTTGAGAAGTAAAATCTGCTCTGATGTAGGTAGTTTGCGATCTGATTTCGGCTCGACAAGTATGACGACTCTATCGACATCGATGTCGAGTTGAGGTTTCCAGTCGCTGACAGATTTTATGCGTTGTGCTTCGTCGAGGAAAAACTCGCTCTTCTTCCTCATGAACTTTTGTGTCTCCAGATTGTTTGATATCTTCATGGCCTCCATGGCATGTTCGACGGCCTTGAAGGCCATGTTGAGCGCAGCATCGCGGGTTGGTGCAGATGGAATCTCATGTTCGAGTATCTATAATCATGTTAGCGTTGTTCTTGGATGGGCTTGTTCGAGTTACCCGCCAGAATTTTCTCCCTCAAAGACGAGATATCTTCAGACGAAGGCATCTTCTGAACCCATGGGCAACACAAGTTTATGAATCGCGCCGGTATGTTTACCGTATCCAACTTGATTGGCGCATGTGAATGTTGACGCAAGGTGGGGGTCGCAACGCGGCTCTAAGCTTGGACTGCCGCGCCCCAGATTTTCGAGGAGCTTTTTGAGCTTGCGGCAGCAAGAAAACGAGTTGGCTCTTTGTGAAAAGACATGATCTTCTCATCCCATGAATGTCGAGAACGGCCTTCTCTCTGTGATGGCGAAGTTTCTAGTCAGGCTATAACAGCCGTAAACCGAGCTCACTGCGCATTCCAAACATCGGAAAGAGTGTCTCTCAACTTGAGTGATTCTCAACAACGTCTGCAACATCTCCGTCTGCTTGTGAAAGAGTAGCCGAAGAACCTCGGCAAAAACAATAATTTGGGGGTGGACGGCCGTGACGTGAAGCAGGTTATCACGCCGAGGTCGCCATATACCACTCTTTCTCCCACCCAGAATCTGTACCTCAAGGTCAGGTCATCCGCATTGAATCCATATATCACGTAGAGAGCTCATATTTCCAGGAATCCAGCAGTCAAGTCGACATCCTCGAGAGCTCTACCACACGGCGTATCTGCCTATCTTCTTATCCAACAACCATCCTCACAGACCCGCTCGACCGAACAATGGGTGTCCAATCCAAGGAGGTCGTTCCGCCATGGGGCCTGGCAGTCGCTGGCGCGACTGGTGCCGTTCTCGCGAACGCTCTTGTGTATCCACTGGACATGTACGAAGCATTGTTTGTGGTGGAGAATGCTTCGAATGCTGATTAACTGGCAGAGTCAAGACGCGTTTGCAAGTTCAAGTAAAGAGGAAGCCAGGCGAGGTATCGACTACTACAAACGATCGACACTACAAAGGCACCCTGCACGCAATCAACTGTATCATCGAGGATGAGGGTCTGGCAGGTCTATACTCGGGCATGTTCGGTTCGCTTCTTGGAGTCGCAAGCACGAATTTCGCCTATTTCTATTGGTACTCCGTTGTTCGAACCTTGTACGTTTCACGACTCGCCGTCCCCGGGCCTCCTTCGACCGCCATCGAGCTCAGCTTGGGCGCGGCTGCCGGAGCTCTCGCACAGCTCTTCACGATTCCAATTGCAGTCGTTACGACGAGACAGCAGACACAACCCAAAGGAGACAAGAGAGGCATGTTGGAGACAGCAAAAGAGGTCATCAACAGCGAGGATGGTTGGACAGGGTTGTGGAGAGGCATGAAGGCGAGCTTAGTACTCGTTGTGAACCCAGCCATCACATACGGTGCATACCAAAGACTCAAGGACGTTCTCTACCCAGGCAAAGTCAGCCTCAGACCCCACGAGGCATTCTGTAAGTCGAGATTGGCATCTTGCTACAGATCAGCACGACTCTAACACGGCCAGTACTCGGTGCAATGTCCAAAGCCCTAGCAACCATCGCTACCCAGCCGCTCATCGTTGCAAAGGTCGGTCTACAATCCAGACCGCCGCCTGCTAGAATGGGCAAGCCCTTCGGTTCTTTCCTCGAAGTCATGAGGTACATCATCGACAACGAAGGTCCCATGGGGCTCTTCAAGGGCATTGGTCCTCAAATCCTGAAAGGGTTGTTGGTACAAGGACTTCTGATGATGACAAAAGAAAGAATGGAGCTCATGTTCGTTTTGCTCTTCAGATATGTGCGTAAGCTCAGGGCAGAGAAGTTGCAGAAGGTTGCAGAGTTCGCAGCCGAGAAGGCGAAGAAAGTCGCCCCTGTTATGATGAAGTAGACGAGTGACATGGGCGTTTTAGGGGCCATGATTGGCGTATTGGTTGAAGTTTGTACAGACAGTATCCAGATAATCATGTCTTTGGACTTTTCGAAAGACTCTCCATGGAAGACATAAAACTGCTCAACCTCGAGAGAGCATTATGTGCAGACACAGTCATGTATGAATGTGAGAGGAACAAGGCACCCATTTCGGCATACGGAGTATCCTTAAGCAAGTCCACCAATAATTCGTGACCCAGTAGGTCGAGGAGGTGATACTCTGTGACACTGGGGTCCGAGAGAGAGCATGACGGACTTTCCTTGCCCAGATACAAGATGCATGCTGATGAAGGACATTCCTTAGCAGAGTCGAATGGAAGAACCAGTTTCGCATTCGGTCTTCGGAGAAACCAAACCAGCTTACGAACCACAGAAGAGCGTAATCGAGAGAGGATAATCTCTTCTATCTGACCAGGCCACTGATAGTCGTTTCTGTTCTTCAGACCGAATTTGAGGTCATGGCCGAGCAAGCGCTGCCAATTCTTTCTCTGACCAAGGCGATTCAGCAGATGACGAGAATTGATGGCATAAGCGCGTGAAGTTTGTCCAGAGTCATCGACAGGAGCGAGATATGGAACATGTTTGTCCTTCTGGTCGCGGCGGAAGACAGTAGCGAATGGCAGTAGATGATGCGAAGGCAATCTGGCACCAGTGAAGTTGCATTGACGGACTGGAGTCGCCAAAGCATTTGCATAGGGATTGGCAACTACTGCCTTCCGAAAAGAAGTAAGAGACCCAAGCGATTGATGTTCGCGGGCAGGTCTTTGCTTTCGTGGTTGCAAAGCAGGAGACACGGGCAAGCCATGGTCGTTGGTGAGAGGTGTGCGCTGACCACGACTATTGGCAGGCGCAAGGTGAGAACTCCATCTACACGATTGTCTACCTGACATTGGAACGTGGATGAATGAGCAGACAGATAGAGGTCATAAGGAGGGTCGGGAAAAGATGCATGTCACATGTCATGGATGATGATGGCCGGCGAGTCGGTGCCGACGGGAGCCTTTCCCTTTCGAGATCTTTGGTTCTTTCTCGAAAGGGTTGTTTAGAAAACAAAGCTCCATCTCCACTTTCGCGTCTGTGTCCCACCATAGCTGCTGCTGTATATCGCTTTGCATTTTTCCAGCAATATCTTGTTCGAGTCGCATTCGCCAAACCGCGCCTGAGCGAAGCGCCGACTAGCTCACCATGGCTTACAACTTTGTCGACACCCCGCGCACCGATATGGCCGACTTGACGCGATTCGATGCCGATGCTCTGTCGTTTTCCATGGAGCAACCCTTTCCGTCACCCTCCAAGGATCCCAAAAACGACCTTGTGCGCCAGATGAAGGCTCGACAAGGTGCTGCGCAATCCATCAAAACCCCACGCGCTCGCAACAATCTGGTCACTGCCAGGAATGGGCCTTCGAAGAACGAGTTTACTCCTCTGTTAAAGAGTGCTGCACACAACCGCTTCCGCTCGAGGGAGAACAAGGAGAATCACAACGACCTGCTCAACAGCGTTCTGAGTGGACGCGCTCCTGCCACGCCTGCTTACCTAAAGCCTGGCTACGTCGAGTCCCACACTCCCGGACTGCCTATCAACAGCAGTATCATGGATCACGATCACACGGGTAGTTCCCAGGGTGAAGGCACTCCTGTTCCACCTGCCATTGCAAGTAGTAGCATCATGTCTACACCCATGCCCATACTGCCCCAAAGAGACGGAGGATTGGTAGACCAAGGAAACGTCCTCACACTGCGCGAACAAGAAGCTGTAAGTGATGAATTTGGTCCACATTACTTGGCGATAGGCGCTGACCTCCAATCTATCAGAAACTCGACGCCGTCACGAAAGAGAACTTCAACCTGAAACTCAGAATCCATTTCCTGGACGAGAATCTGAAGCGAACTGGAACCGAGTATCAGCAAGAAGTTCTCAAACAGAACACCGAGCTGAAAACCGACAACACCCAACTCTCCCACGAACTCAAGAAGCAGAGAAAGGCTATCGAGCGTGCCGAGGCCGAACTGGAGCAATACCGTCAACAACTGCGCGAGTATGCTGAGAAGATCAAGAGGAAGCACACAGATGACATAGTCAAGGAAGAGATGGAACGTTTGCGTCAACAAGCCGAGAAGAACCAGAAATTGGCAGACGAGCGAGAAGAGCAGATCAACGAGCTACAACATAGACTCGACAAAGCTGGAAGCTCTTCGGATGACAAGGTCAAGGATCTTCAGGATGATGTCGCCGACCTCGAGGCCGATATTCGTGCAAAAGAGAATGATCTATACGCAAAAGACGAGCAGATCGAGCAGCTGGAGGAGAAGCTCAAGGAAGCTCAGTCTCACAATGACGGAGCCGGAGAGATCGCCGAACTCGAAGCCGAAGTACAGACTAAAGAAGAGGTAATCAACTCCAAGAACGACCAGATCGAATCTCTCAAACACAAGCTCAAGGAAGTCCAAACCGACGATGAGGAACTCAATGGTCTGCGCGAGGACGTTGCAGCACTCGAAGCCGACCTCGAAACGCGAGAACGTGAGCTCTTGGAACACCGCGAGGAGATCGAAGAATTGAAGCGACAAGCCAGAAGCACCCAAAATACAGATCGATCGACAAAGAAGCTTCGAGGTAGCCTGGAAGAACTGGAGAATCAGCTCAGAGAGAAAGATCAAGCCATCGATCAGAAGCACAACGAGCTGCGTGTTTTGGAGAAGCGACTACAGACTTCAGAAACAGCGCATACAACCGAGATTCGAGAGATCGAGAACGAACTACAAGAGAAGGACTTCTCGCTCGAGCAGAAAGATGGAGAGATCAGAGCTTTGCAGGACCGCCTACAGACAGCGAGAGGTAGCTGGGACGCAGAGGCGATGCAAACCGATGCTCGTCTGCAGGAAAAGGATCAGCTTGTCTACGAAAGAGAGTCGCAACTTCGTGAGGCTACACGCCTGATTGATGAGTGCAATCGTGAGATTGCGGATCTGAAGCAGAACATCAAATCCATCGAGAACGGCACCAACGCACAAGCTCAGCAGTACAGACAGCAAGGCGACCAAATCCGACAACTCCAAGAACGCTTGCGATCTACCGAAACCAGTGCAAGCGCCGAAAGGGATGAGAAGTCAGACATCATCGCTTCGAAGGATCGCGAGATCCGCAACTTGCAGTCAAGGCTCCGTGGCCAAGAGGGAGATGAGAGCAACGAAATTCGACTCAAGACGGAACACATCGAGCAACTTGAGAGAGACATACAGCAGAAGAACCAGCAAGCTTTGCAGTTAAACACCGAAATGCGTGCTCTCAAGGATCGCATGATTAGCATGGAGACACCTACAAAGAAGAACTCTATGCTTAGTCAACAAGCGGAACAAATTCGCAACCTCCAGCAAGCTCTTCGCGCTTTATCTAGCGAAAAGGATGCCGAGCTAAATGAGCTCGAAAAGCATCTACAATCTGCCGAAACCGAATTGGACGCCCACACCAAGAAGATTCAGCAGCTGCAAGAGCGTCTGAGATCAGCAGAAAGAGACCAATCTTTCGCCGGCCACATGGACGAAGATATGCAAGAGAAGCAAAAGACCATCGAGCAGCAAGAAGATCAGCTCTTGGACATGCAAACCAAACTTCGCAAAGCCTTACAAGAAAGGGAGTCCGAGATGATAACCTTCAAGTCGCGTCTCAATCAAGCCAAGCAAGAAGCCGAAAATGAGAAGCAACAGCTCAACGCCGACCATGAAGAGGCTTTGGAAGCTCTCGAAGATGAGATCATTGTTTTGGAGTCGAATGTTGAAGAAGTGCAGAGCGAGAAATTAGCTTTGCAGCAAAAGATTCAACTTCTCGAAAGAGATCTCGTGGCATCTAAGCAGAACGGCACACCAGTACGCGAACGCAACGAGCTGCGCTTAAAGCTGAGGAACGCCGACATGGAGCGTGATAATCTCAAGAGCCAGATACAAGATCTCGAGCGTGAGCTTGATGTAGCCTGGCAAGCCAAGGAGAACGGCACACCCGTACGTGAGCGCAATGAGCTTCGATCAAAATTGAGAGAGTCGCAAACCGAAATCTCCAAGCTTCACAATCGCATTCAGTCTCTCGAGTTTGATCTGGAGTCCGCCCAAGCCGACAAGACCATGGCCGATGAGCGCATGGATTTACATGAATCCCTGAAGGAAGCCAAGATAGAAGCTGAAGACCTGCAACTGCAGATCTCGGAACGCGACAAGAAGCTTGCTGCCATGTCAAAGAAGGAGGGCGAGGCCAAGTTCCATCTCGATGAGGCACGTCTGGAGATGGAACAGTTTCAATCAGAGGTCTCGGAACGTGACACCAGAATCTCGGGCTACATGGCCAAGGAAAGAGAACTTCGCACGCAGATTCAAGAATTGAGAGAGGCCAAGGTCCAACTACAGGAACTTGAACTTCAGCTTGGAGAGCGCAAGGGCAGCAGTTCTGGCCATGCAAGACGTGAGGCAGAACTTCGTGTTCAACTTCGCGACTCGAAGATTGAGATTGAGGACCTGCAAGTTCAACTCTCTGAGAAAGAAGAGCGTATCGAGGTTTTATCTCAGAAAGAGAAAGATCTTCGAGACAGAATCAAGAAGAGCCGAACGACTTCCGATGATACGCACTTCCTCGAGCAAGACCTCCGCGCCCAACTGCAGGACGTGGAGATTGAGTGCGAGAATCTGCAGAAGCAGCTTGAGGAGAGAGAGACTCGTTTACAATCGTCTCTCGGCCGTGAGACTGAATTGCGCTCCAAGCTCAAGAACATCCGCGGCGAAGCTGATGATACACGAACAATCAATCAGAGAGAGATTCGTGGTCTGATTGAGGCCAAGGAAAAGACGCACGCCAGCGAGCTCAAGGGACTTGCCAAACAGATTCAGTACATGCGGGCCAAGTGTGAGCGTGAAGAAGCGTTCCGCAAGGATCTAGTGTTTAGCAAGCGCTGGTTCCTGATGCAGGTGGAGATGTACGGTGCATGGTAAGTCCTGCCCTCATGACTGTATCGGCCACAAGAATATGTACTAACTTCTTTCACAGCAACAAAGCAGATCTCAAGTTACTCGAGGAAATGGGAGTAACACCCAAGACTCAGACCAGAGAACAGAAGCCGAGCCTCAGATCAGTGGGATACATGATCATGGCTACTGTACGTATGCGCAAGATGCAAGAAGCGTGGTCGGGCAACAAGAAGCTGCACGAGACGTTGATGAAGAAGTTGGACGGTATGAGACGGAAGCAAGGCAAGACGCCGCTACGATGATTGATGAACATATAGCTTGTTTTATGGCAGCTGCTGATGGCTGGTCATGTTTTGTGTCTATTTCTGGTTGGATGGTCTTGTGGCATGGTATGCCGGGTTTGGAGTATTGTAGGGAGTTTGAGCAGTTTACGAGGCATTGATAGCGACTGCATACAAACAGCATGGTTCGCATCCTTTGAATTCACTGTTAAACATGTCTCGATATGACAAGTCGAATGATGGTGAAAGTGCATGTGATGGTGGTGATGAAAGGGACAGACCGCCAAGGCCGAGAAAGACGGAGAAGTTTTGGCTGGCCAACAGCACACGGCGCCGCACAGAATCTTTACGCAGCCAAGTTCACGTATACCATATCCAACCACATACAACATGGGTGTTCCCTTCGACTACGCGCCCGAAAGGCCAGCGCACATTGATGCCATCCTGAACGGACTCGACCGCTACAACCCCGAGACCACGACGGTTTTCCAGGACTACGTCGTGTCGCAATGCGAAAACCAGACCTACGACTGCTACGGCAACCTGGCCCTGCTCAAGCTGTGAGTGCCGCCTCTGTCTCCTTTTCTCTGGACTCTGCTGTTGTTGCATGACGAACGACATATATACACGTTTCCTATTACCTGACAGGCGACCGGAGCTTGAATCACTCCATGCCTTTTGATGTCTGGATTATTAGCTCTATCTGATCCGCAATCACTTCTTCTGCATATGCGCATGCCGTTTGTCTTCTTCTGTCGACCTCAAAGACTGACCATTTTTCAACAAACAGCTACCAATTCAACCCCCACCTTGGTCGCGAGGAGACCATCACCAACATCCTGGTCAAGTCGCTGACCGTCTTCCCCTCGCCCGACTTCAGCCTCTGCCTCGCTCTCCTCCCTCCTCACGTCCTCGCACCCAACCCTGCCGCCAACTCGCTCGCCGAGGCCGTACAAAAGCTCAACGCCCTACACAGCCAGCTGATCGGCGCCTCGTACGACCAGTTCTGGTCTTCGCTGGACGGCGATGACCTCTACGCCGACTTGATTGCCGATGTCCAGGGCTTTGAGGAGTTGATGCGCATTCGCCAGGCTGTTGTCATCAGCCAGACCATGCAGAGTGTCGACCGTGCTGTTCTTGAGTCGTGGCTCAACTTGAACGGCGAGGCCTTTGACAAGTTTGTCAAGGACGTTTGCGGCTGGACTGTCGAGGGCAGCACCGTCAGCATCCCCCTCAACAAGGAGAACGAGGCCAGAGGAACCGTTGTGCGCGAGAATGTCAAGTTCGACCGTAAGTTTTGAGCATATACTGAATGTCGTAATGCTGGAAGAAGAGACTAACACAACGTTTACAGAATTCTCGAGAATGATCAAGAGAGCATACGAACAGCCCGCATAGAGGGAATGGGATGTATTTTGGTGACTTGACACACGAAAGCATGGCGTTCTACGGATTTTTCTTCACACAAAAAAGAGCCTTGGTGAATGGCAAAAGCTCGAGGGATACACTTGGTGAGGGACACAAAAAGTCGCACTACCACAACAACCTTTTTTGTATTTCGTGGCAACAGAGAGAGGATGGGATGGCATGAAAAGCATAGTGTTGTTCATATGCCCTCAAAACATTAGAAGAACAAGAACATGACTGTCAATGAATCTCCTCGTATCATCTTCTGACTCTGTACATATGATTACGTCTCAAAAGCGCAATCTATCATGGTATGCATCTCTTTAATTCTTGCTGCTCAACTCTTCCCATTGGACTCCGACCCATTCATCGACGTAGCCAACCTCTGCTTCCTTCTGACCACGCTGCACACAATCCTTTGAGCACACACCTAGAATGATGGTTCCCCACTCCATACCCTCAAGACCAAGTTCCTCAGCCTCAAGCTCAACAATAGCATAAGGAGTAAGTTGCAACTCAAACAACCTCTCCGCACCACAGTTTGTGCACTTGGGCATACCCGACTTGACAGCCGCAGTAGTCTTTACTTTGGCATTCACAGCAGCAGAGTCTTGATGGGCGCCCAGTAGCTTTCCAACGGCATCAGTCTTGCTATACAGCAACGGCTGGCCCGCAAACTCGTATCGCAAGATCTGTTCAGGGTTCTGAGACATGCGGTCTGCAAAGCGTTGGAAAGCTTTATCCATGCTCGATTCGAAAGCATCTTTTACATCCATGTCTGCGCCTGCGCCAGAGCTGCCTTCGCCGGCGTCAATGTCCATGTCTACGCGGGTCTGGGCGGGGATTTCTGGTTTCTCGGCGTCGAGGGTTTCGTAGTCGGCGTCGAGATAGTAGGAGGGGTAGGGTGGGGGGAAGGAGGATTGTTGGGGCCATGGTTCGCGAGGGCCTGTGGGTGCTGTGGTGGGAGCAGGGGAGCTGGGCTCTGGAGTGGAGATGCGAGCTTTTGTGGCGAAAGTTTCGGAGAGAGATGGGGTGGGTTGTGTGGGTGCTGGTGTGGGAGCGGTGGGCGAAGACGAGGGAGCGGAGGAGAAGGGATTTGCAGGGCGAGAAGATGCGCCGCCGGTGGAGAAAGGGTTGATGGGAGCAGAGGCCGAAGTGGGAGGTTTGACGCCGAAGAGAGATTCGCCCAGGTTGGTCTTTGGCGCAGCAGGGGCTGGTGTTGCCTGTGGTGTCTCTTCCTTCTTGGGCTGTTTGGATTTCTCGGAGTCGGCGGGAATGGCAGAGGCGCGGACTGCTCTGAAGGCCCTCACGCTACCGTTCTTCCTTCTGCAGGCCTTTCTTTTGCATGCCCATAGATACAGTCGTCGTTCGTGGCCAGGGAAGCGGTCGGGCAAGTCGCCGTTGAGTTGCAGTAGCAGGGTCAAGAGGTTGTTGCAGTTCTTGCATTTGGCCAGGTCGCCCGGGGGTGAAGTCTTTTCGTCTAGCCATGTCTGCGTGGTGTTAGTGGTGGAGCCTAGGTTGGTTGTGGACAAGTTCACATACTGGGTGTCCGCCCAACTGGCTGGTCGTGTCGTCTGCTACATCCTTTGTCGCATAGCCGAGCAGGACATTGGTCTCGGTAAAGTTGTCGTCCTCAAAGTCAGAGTCGCTGTCGTATGTGGCCATGTTTTGTGGTGTGTATGTTGATGACCTGAGAAAAATTTCCCCAGTCGGCGAACAAGCTGCGTCATGAGCTTTTGGTCGGCTCGGCAATCTGCTCCGACGCTTCTCTGTCACATGCTATTTTATATACAGTGCTTCAATTTGGGAGTCTCAGATGTGCTTTTGATTGTGATTGGGTATAGAAAAAACAATGCTCGGAGCGCCTTAGTACGCTCCGAGTACGTCTTCTGCCCAGTCCTGCCTTCTAGGCGTCCTTTTGGTGCTCCTTCAGCATTTCAGCAACCATCTGCTTGGCTTCTGCAATGAGCTCAGCTTCCTTGTCCAGACCGACACTGTTGCCTCTTGAGTTCAGCAGACCGACATCCAAGCTTCCCAGACCGCCATTGGTAATGCGATCGCCATCTTCAGCAGGCTGTCTCTGTGCTTGTCCAGGCGGTCCTCTTCTTGCCAGGCCTGCAGTCTCAGGTGTCGCTCCAGTAGTACTCAATGTCGGTGCCTCAGCAGCAATGATGCCTGCTTCCTCCAACGCATATGCCTGACGGCGTAGTCGAGCCATGATCGATTGGATGTATGTAAAGTAGGCTGTCGTGTGTCTGGTAAAGGCTTCCTTGTGAGCGGCTGGGGAGTTGTCGCTTTGCACGTCCATCATGTCGTCGCCATCGGCCGAGGCAGTAGTTGGAGGGCGGTTGGTCAAGGCATTGATGGCACCTCCGGCGCTGGACAATAGGGCGGGCACATCGGCGTTGATGGTCAACAGTTCGCGAATGCGCTCGGCAGGAGTCACGGTCGATGGTGGTTGCGACTGCGACATTGCGATAACAGATGGAGCGTACTTGCTGGCCTGCTTGCGACTGATCTCTCAGCCCATCGAGCTCCGGTCGTTGCTACCCGATAGAGAGATTGGTCGCAAGGAAAGATGGACAGAGGGTTTGAGAGCGGCCAGAACACTCCACGCTTCACGACTCTTGGCGCGTCGCTCTTTCCTCGACCACTTTCCATCATCCTTCACTGTCCACCTGTACGAGTGCTGTCGCCGTCGTCGCATCCTCACTCGACGCTTCCATTTCACTTGTATTATATCCTAATATGTCAGGACCACCCCAACAGCCGCCGAGGACGGCCAGTGTAGGACCGCAGAATGTTCCTCCCACTCCTCATGCTCAACCACCACCTGCGCAACCGCAATCGCAGCAGAATTTAAATCAGATTGTGAGTCTTTTCTTGTCGAGAAATTCCTTTTCCTTTCAGTAATCATCGAGAAACTGCGACTTTGGTTGTCATTTACCTTTTTCTGGTCGCTCGCTTGCGTATATCAAACAAGAAAGAGCGGACGCGTTCGCATTTACTTCACATATACTTCCTTGCTTGCTTGCTCAAATCGATACCTTACTACAATTGCTTCCTTCTACTCTCACTCATTCAACTTCATCGGATATATCATATCCATCTACTGCCACTACTCCTACCTTTTCCATTCACCAATCATCCACCACACATCATGAAGTACTTTAAATCAGGAGCTGACCCCCGCAAGGTACTTGAGTATCTCGCCAAGAAGGGTTATAATCGGACGGAAGCGATGCTACGAAGAGAGAGCGCCCATGCAGATGCTGAAGGTCGACCCATTATCCGTCGTGCTGAAGATGCTGGCGGAGAAATGTACGAAAAAGCCTACGAACTCCTACTGAGATGGGTCGAAAAGTCTCTGGATATCTACAAGGACGAGCTCGGTCGCTTACTATGGCCCATCTTTGTGCATTCTTTCCTCGCTCTGGCCGCAAATTATTACCCTCGTCAATGTGCCACCTTCTTCAAAAACTACAAAGATCAATTCGAAAAGGAACACCCAGACGACATCCGCGCTCTCCAGTCAATCAGCTTGCCAGAACATGTGCAGAGTAACCATATCGCCAAGCTCTATCGCGAAAACCACTACAGACTCACAATTACCGATCTGGCATACTCGGCTTTGCTGCAGTTCCTAGAGGCTCACGACACCGAAGGAGGCTCGGTCATTCTCAATCTACTCACAAATCACATCGAACTGAAACATGTAGATCGAGTGGCCTCAGGAGCAGAACGCAGTCTCGCAAGGGTCCTCGCAAAACAAAGAGGTATCTCTGATGTGCCAGCTGAAGACGAGGGCATTCCTGGACATAACCCTGGTTCCGCAAACACAGATCGTAACGCGCCGCCGGTCTTGGCAAAACTCGCTCTTGCGCCGATGCCCATGGAAGCAGACTTGATGGAGGATGTCAAAGCAGAGCTGCAAGAGCATGATGCGCTGCATCCACCTCCGCCTGGCCGTAACACGCTTGTTGATGAGTTTGAGCAGCGCATCAAGCAAGAGCCCAACGACGACGCCCCATCACGCGAACAAATCCCCTTCCCGCCTTCTCTCGCTCGTGACGTCGCCATGGAGGTGCAAAGGATCAAGGAGAACCGTGATAGGTTCAAGATCGAGAGCAGAACAGATGGTGTTGGCCCAGGTGTCAGTGTGACAATGTTTACCTACCACAACACCTTCGACAGGTATGCTTCTTTCTCGATTTGCAATGCTAGACGCGCTGACAAAACAAACCAGCATCAACTGCATCGAGTTTTCTGGCGATGAGAAACTTGCAGCCGTTGGAACAGCAGAGTCCTACATCCGAGTTTGGTCGCTTGACAACAAGCCCCTGGTCTCCCCTCTTGACCCTCCCACTCAACAACCTTCCTCATCACGACGATTAATAGGACACTCCGGTCCCGTTTACGGCCTCTCTTTCTCCCCGTCTATTGCTCTCCCCTCAACTGCCGCGCAAACTAACGGCAGTGGCAACAACGACTCTCAAACATCACCTTCCCACCCTCGCTACCTTCTTTCATGCTCCGCAGACAGCACTATCCGCTTGTGGTCACTCGATACCTTTACCAACTTGGTAGTCTACCGCTCTCACACTTCTCCCGTCTGGGATGTGAAATTCTCTCCCTTCGGCCATTACTTCGTCTCGAGTGGCGCCGACAGAACAGCCCGTATGTGGAGCACAGCACAGATTGCTCCTCTACGATTGTTTGTTGGGCATGATAGTGATGTTGAAGCCATCTCCTGGCACCCCAACTCAGCCTATGTCTTCACCGCCGCAGGCAGTCCGGATCGCAGCATTCGCATGTGGGACGTGCAACGCGGCAGTGCAGTACGTTTGTTCACTGGCCACACTGGCAACTTGACGAGTATCGCCTGTGCCCCCAATGGCAAACTTGTTGCCAGTGCCGACGATCGTGGCGAGATTTTGCTTTGGGATCTGGCAACCGGCCGCCTGGTCAAGCGCATGAAGGGTCACGGCCGGGGTGGTATTTGGACTCTGGACTGGAGCATCGAGAGCACTGTACTCGTCTCTGGTGGCGCAGACTGCACAGTCAGAGTCTGGGACGTACAACCACCGACCGTATCGAACGGAACAGACGCAAAGGCGCTCACCGACGGTGGCATAAATGGCAAAGATGGAGGTGCTGGTGCTGGAGGTGTAGCCGCCAACAAGAACAAGAAGGCCAAGGATGTCGTCGTCTCGCCTGACCAGATTAGCGCTTTCCCTACAAAGAAGAGTCCGGTCTACAAGGTCAGATTCACACAGATGAACTTGGTCATGGCCAGTGGCGCATACCTACCTTGAAAGTAGCATCAGAGCTTCGGGAAATGGAAAAGAAAAGGCTCTGCATGAAGGCGTTCTTCTGGCTATTGGGACGGGAATCGATGGCTCTACTTTTAATCCACATGGGAGCTTTCGGCTGGAAAAGAACAAGGGCTTTATATAGCAAAATCAACGAATACGCAGATTATCACGTATACACTCTCGCCCTGTGCTTCCATTGTGCAGCAGTTTGGACAACCACATGCGTTTCGAACTCATTCCCCTTCGCACTTCCGATGGATACTGTCTGATATCTTGACTCTCTATTGCAAACGGCAAGACTAATGATAAATCTGGAGATACTGACAGCTCATTTCAGCATGAACAAGCAGAAAGTTCGCGCTTGCATCAACCCATATTTTCCAAATACCGGAATGTTGTCCTAATATAACTATACAGATACAAAAGAAGGTGATTGCAAACTTACACTGCTGTTTCGTTGACTAGCTTCCTCATCTGTGCCTGTGCGAGTCTGCAATGATTGCTGTACGGAAAGATTGTTGTTTGTTTGTCGAAGAGTTTGCCAGAACAAGACGGCTGAAGGTACTTGCGGAAGGCGAACTCGGTGAGTCAGATGAAGAGATTTAGCGATACGAGCAAAGAGTGTGCTCACGGAGCAAATGTATGTTGTCAAACAGAAACAAGGTCAAACGAGATGTACACCATCAAGCTTCTTCGAAATTGTATTGTCACTGGCACCAAGAATAAGACAACCAGATGCTAAGACAAGAAAAGTATGCAGTCTGTAGTATAGCTGCTTGGTCATCCACATCATGAGTGTGGGCAATAAAAAGGAGGATAATGAAGTAAAGTAAGTGCGTCAGAAAAAAAAGAGGAGTCCGCTCATCAAGTCCTTGATAAGGTATAATGGCCGCATGAAGACAGCCCAAACCAATCTCATGAAAAGCGCCTTGTGAATGAATCCCATGTGCCAAAAACCACGCCATGCATCACATATCCTTCGTCCATATCAATAGAATGTGTTTGTGCCGTATAAAGTCCATGTGCTGTGCGCCAGAAACACGAAGTAAAGCAACCATGAGAGTGCCCAGAGAGGTAAAAGAGTGTTGTGTACTAGAGAGCAGGATAGTAGCACTCTGCTTCAAACGAACTCGTACTCTGCGTCCTCGGCATCCATGAGCTTGGGCTTGGTCGAGACATGTCCAAGGTTGCGAGCCTCCTCTTCATCGGCATCAAGGATATCGTACTCGTTACGCACAAGCCTGACGGTCTCTTTGTCCTCGTACTGCTCGATAGCCTTTGCGAGGGCGGTGTTCAAGATCTGGCTGCCGTGGGAAGGGGCGCGGGGCGAGTCAAAGCCGTAGAGGATCTCGGTTGGAGTCGTGGCCTCGTCGCCAGAGGTACTGCTGTTGCTGTCTTCGGAGCTGCCAGCGTACTCATCGGCGTCGGCGAGCATGTCTCGCTTGCGAGCAACCTTTGCTTTGTACGGGACGTAGACGGCGCAGAAGAGGCCGCTCTTCTCGGCACGACGGTAGGACTGGCTAAATCGCGCGCGTCAGTGTCTTCTTCTTGACCGGAGTGATGACTGGAAGGAGGGGTAGTGGCCAGCGAACTCACGTCTTTCCTCCCTGCAAGGGCACAACTTTATCGGCTTGGTCGTCCATGGAGACGGCGCCCGCGGCCCATTTGGCCTTCTTGTCTGCATCGCGCTTGTAGTCCTGAGCAGCGCTGCGGAGGTCGGATTCAGGGAATGTCTGCTCAGAAGACATGGCTGACGACGCTATGTGCCGATATGAAGTGGTGATGAGTTGTTGAGGCGGGTAGCTGATCGGCGTGACGATGGTAAACAAAGAGACTGAGTGGTGGAATGGGGTGAAGGGATGAAGCAGTAGTGAGGCTGTAGGTGAGAGAGTAGGAAACAGGTGTCAATGACGAGATGTTTCAAACAAAGGAAGTCAAATGGGCAAACAACAAGAAGGAGGGATGCAGTCAGAAGGTTGGATCGCTCCTGACTCACTGGGGTAAAGTGTGGAGTTGGTAAATACCCGAGTGGTCTCCGATGATGAGATAAGGACCGGATCCGCTTGCCGCGTCGTGTTGCAACGGCGTCAGTATAGAGTTTAATACAGGTAAGACGCAATAGATGCAAATAGAGACACCGTAGATGAGTCACTGAATGGGAGTTCAAAGGATGCCTAGACAGAGGACAAAGAACAGGTCTGCATTGCTTTGATGCCTACGGGTTGAGACAGCTTCGATACCCACCAACACTCAGACAGGCTGACTGCGGGGAGTGGACGATAAGGGAAGCCACGTTCGTATGTTGGCAAGGTCATGCGTACGCGTGCCTCTGTTCGGCGTCATATTTCCAGTTGCAGCAGACCAAGTCTACGGCCCACGGGGGGTTCGTGACTGGTTGTGGGATGAGTTGGCGGCGGCGGCCGGAAACGGCCTTTGTTTGAGGAGGGTGTTGTTATGGTCATCCATCCAGGCAACAAAGGCGCACGTCATATCTCGGCGTTAAGCTGGGCTTCTATCTGTGGCTGGGAATTGTGCGTGTTGTGCACGTTGTGCATAGCACATGGACTCTGCTGCTGTTCTCGTTGGTCACTTTTCGTCTTCATCGTCCTCGGATTCCTCGCTGAGGTCGCTTGGGAGTCTGTCAGGAAACCATCCGTAGGTCGCAAAGTCGATCGTGTATTCTCCCAGGGATCCTCGGGCCACTTGCACCCCTTCAGCTTCCAAGGCGGTTGCTTGTTGACGGGCTCCATTTACTCCTCTGGACATGGTCAGATGTTGTTTTTGAATATGATTGAATTGGGAGACCTTGGACTGATGGCACCTTTGGAGTTGATGATCCTCTGCCATGGTACGTTCGAATTATTGTAGTGAGCATCTGGCTGTACTGTAGCAGAGAGAAGCGCCTTCAGCGACACACCCACTTGTCTGATTGAAGTCAGCCTGTGAGATGTTGAAGTAGAAGAACAATGCGCTGACCTTGGGCATTCAGCTGGTCAGAGTATCAGTAACACATAGATCACAATACTTAGGTAGCAAGTAGGGCAGCTTCACTTACGCTTCCCAAGCAGACGAGCGATATGGCCATAGGACGTGACTTTGCCGTACGGAACCTCTCTCACTGCATTGTATACTGCATAAGTCCAAGCGGCGGCCTCCTCAGATCGTGCCATTGCGCATGTATTCACATGTTGGAGCTATGAAAGTAGCAACACGAATATCAATGTTATGGGATCCCCACGCATGTGCAACGCCAAGATTCGAGAGGAATCGTCATCTTTTGACTGCCCGAAAGAAACCCAAACACCATCTACCCTGTTCACATCATCAACATGGGTCTTGCCGACTACCTAGCCCAGAACTACCTATCCGCCGACAAATCATCCAAAGGCAAAAAGCGCAAGAGAAAGAATGCCGAAGACGCCGGCCTGGTCATCGCCGACGACGATGTGAGCGGCTTGAGCAAACCACGGAACGGCGACGACGAGGATGATGTTCCTATGATCATACCGGGAGGCGCAAATATCAGCAAACGAACAACGACTTGGAAGACGTTCGGCAAAGCTGCTCCCTCAAACAACGAACAAGCTGCAGCCGATGCCATTCTGGCCGATGCCGCCGCCGAGACACAAGCGCGCAACGCCGAAGACGAAGACGCACCTGCTGTCGTAGGAGAAGACGAAGATATGGACTACTCGGGACCAACCATGGCATCAGGCGCAATGGCGGGTTTGCAGACGGCGGAACAAGTTACAAAAGCCTTGAAGAGAAAGGAGCGTGAGGAGAAGAAGGCCATGCAAGAAATGGGTATGGATCCTACTGGCAAAGCGCAAGAGACGATATACCGTGATGCGTCGGGTCGCATCATCAATGTCGCCATGAAACGCGCCGAGCTACGACGCCAGGCTGATGAGGAGGAGAGAAAGAAGGCCGAGGAGGCCGAGAGCAGACGAGGTGATGTACAGAAGAGGGAGAAGGAGGCACGCATGCGAGATTTGGAGAAGGCAAAGACCATGTCACTCAGTCGCTACGCGGACGACCGTCAGCTCAACGACGAGCAGAAGGAGCAAGAACGGTGGAACGACCCAGCATTGGCGTTCTTGAGCAAAGGCACAACAAAAGGGACCAAGGGTACCAAAGGAAGAAAGAAGACGTACGCTGGCGCCTTCGAACCCAACCGTTATGGCATCAGGCCTGGATATCGATGGGACGGTGTGGATCGCAGTATTGGCTTCGAAAAGAGATGGTTCGAGGCGCGCAACCAACAGCAAAACACCAAGGACTTGCAATACGCATGGCAGATGGACGAATAAACGCTTTATGACAGCTCAATTATACTACCACAATAGCTCAGCATCCACCACGGGCGCTACATCGTCGGTATTGTAATTTGTGCCAGTGATGTCGAGCGGTCTCCGGTGCCAGTATTGTACAAAGTTGAGGGCGGCATCCTCAGTGTCGAAACCAAAGAGATGCGAGCATTTAACCTTGCGTCTCTCGCGTGTGCCTGGTCGGTCGTCTGTTCGTTCGTCCGCCTCGAACTCATTATCCATATCGGCCGCCTCTTCGATCTCTTCCAACCAGCTGTTCCTTCTAATGCCACCATCCTTGTCCAGGCGAGTCTTTCTGTCTAACGGCGAGATGTTTTTGGATGCCGGCTCCCAAGTGTGGTATGGCAGATTACCAAATTCACCATTCCATGGTGACCTTCGAACTCGCTCAACCTTCATGAAAATACCTCTGGCCATGGAGGTGTGCATCTGAGGACCTTCGAGGCGTACCATGACAACGTATGGCTCCTTGAGGGGCCCATTGACAATGGCTGGGTAGCCTAGATTGTTGATGATATCGAGTACTGAAGGTGAGACTTGCATAGGCAGAGGTAGAAGCCGGAGGGTACGGGATGGAGGGACGAGTGTGTAGGTTTGCAACAGAGCGTCGACATCCTGGCCATCGAGGTGGTATCCTGGTGGTGGAGGGATGGGCGATGTAAGGCTAGACTGGACATGCCTCGAGGCAAGCGAGTGCAACGACGTTACATGACTGCGGTAGGCGTTCATGGCAGGCCGTGAACGGAAGAGAATGAAGTAGAAGTTGGCGCGTTCCAGAGTGCTAGTATTGCGTCCTGGCACGACCTTGATAATGTCTGCTTGGTCCAGAGCCCAGCCTTCGATATGTAGTCCTTGAGGAATCAATCTTGTAAAGTCATCTTCGACCAGAGTCTTGCTCGCATTTCGTAACATAAGCACAGCCTCGACACGCGGGCGCTCTTGTCTGTCTTGTGCTGGGGTTGATTCTGGCGCTACTGCTTCAGTCGTCCGATGCCACCAATTGTCCTTGGTCTTGTTCATTCTCCTGACGAGGTTGCTCTGCTCTGGCCGCTGCGGTTTGGCGTTGGGTAGTGAAGCGCGGACATCTAGTCGTGGAATGTCGCGCTCCTTTGGTCGAGTCGAGGTTTGGGTCTCGGGTTGAGCTTCTTCTGGAAACAGCTCTTCCATCAGGGAAGGCCTCTTTTCCTGTCTCGCTTCCCTCGTGGCATCTCGAGTGGATTTGTTTGTTCTGTTTGAGGCCTTCGAGCTCGCGCTTCTCAGTCCGCTGGGATTATGGAGGGTGCGTCTCTCATGGTATCCAGGTCGTAGAAAGGGAAGGCGGATATTGGTCGAGTTGGAAAAGTGTCTGCTTTCACGAGGGAGCCATCTCAGGTATGACGCTCGCAGGCAGACTGGTTGCGCAGTCGGCATCAATTGTCGCACCTCGAATCTTTTGCTGGTTTGGCCTCGACCCTCTCAATGTGTCGCTTGCGTGTGAGATGTCCGCGACCCCCGTCTTGCCCGCATCTTTTGCTGACTCAGCCATTCAGTCAAGCATACCTTACCAACCTCAACCTTGCATTTCTGGCATAGGATGATCAACTCTCTTGCAAGATTCATTTACCAGGCACGTGGTGAGATTGCTGTACTATATAGATATGTCTACGACCTCGCCTTCTCTCACAAAGACATAGAGCGATGAGTAGCCTATAAAAATGCACAATGTGGTACAGAAACAGAGCAAAGCCCACCGAGAGCCATGATTTTATTGCCTCTCCTTGGACACACCTCTGGTCAGAACATGATCGTGCATTCCTACAGCTACACGTGGGACAGAGTTTTCCAAGGGTAGTTGCTGCCTTGCTCTTGACTCACTCGACCATATATCTCGGCTGACTAAGCCAAGACTTCTATACACCTGAATCTTTTACAAAAAATTCGTCCTTGCAAATCACGAAACAACAGCACTCCTTGTTAGGTAGGCACCATGGTGGACTCTACTCTATTCACTGTACGGCCACTGCCTCCTACGACCTCACTGGACGGCGCCTTCCGCGTACATCTCACAGCAAAAGATCTTGATCTCCTTGGACTCAAGCTGGGTGAACTTTGTATTCTGCATTCAGGCGATGGCTCATCTGCCGTTGGTATCGCTTGGAGATCCATGGATACGAGCGTGAAACCCCAGCTTCACCCTGTCAAACTCTCTGAGGCTATGCGCGATGCCTTTGGATTCAAGCTTGGCAGCCAGATTACCATTGAAAAAATCAACGCAAAAATCGCCCATGCCGACCGCGTTGTTGTCATCGATGTCTCTGATAGCGAAAAAATTGATCTTACCAAGGATGACAAAAGCTGGAAATGGCGTTGTGGTATGGCTCTTGGTAACGTCGAGGCAATCACGACTGGTGTGGCCTTTGAGGCCTCGTCTCGTAAAGGCCTGAGAAAGCGCTTCCTTATTGAGCATATCGAATCGAGTGAATCTAAGGGAACACCTGCTTTGTATCTGTTTGATGACAGAAGTCAGATTGTTCTTCAGGATGAGGCATCTGCTGTGACTCCGGAGACACCCCTGCCCCGTTCGATGGCTGTAACTCCCGAGGGCATTGGTGGTCTAAACAAGCAAATCGAACTACTCAACAAGCGCCTCTCACGTTTGATCGGTGATATCAGAGGAAGAAGACTGCCACCTCAAGTCCAACGTAATGGAGGTATTCTTCTCTATGGCCCTGAGGGAACTGGAAAAACACTGCTACTCAATCATCTATCAACCCAAGCTCCATGGAAGAAGGTCGTCAGAATCGATCAGAGTGCGCTCGCCGGAACGTCTAGCAAGAACCAACTCTCTGTACGAAACCTCTTTGCCGAAGCTGTGGCTCACCAGCCCAGTCTGGTCATTATGGACAACCTTGAAGCAATTGCCGGTACACAAAAACGCGATTACACTGCAAACAACCTCGCACCCGCGTTGGTTGCTGAGCTCGACAGGCTACGAAACACACACGTCTTGGTCGTGGCTGCTGCACACAACCCCAACGACATCGACAAATCACTCCGCACACCTGGACGTCTACGCTACGAGATCGAAATACCAATTCCCGACATGAAAGCCAGAATTCAAATCCTCAAGGTCATGCAAGGAGAGACCGGTACTGCTGAGCTCGCCGAGGCTATCGGAGAGCGCACGCACGGTTTCGTCGGACAGGATCTGGAAGCCCTTTTCAACAACGCTCTCGAGCATGCGCTTGACAGATATCAGGAAAGGCCTACTAACTGGCTTCCCATCCAGCACGCTGATGGAGACGACGACTCTCAACGGACCTTGGTCAATGGCATGCAGAACTGCAACATTGTTGACAGACCTCGTACGGCTGACACAGATGACACGGACGATGGTGATCTCCAAGTGACACTCGCAGACTACGAAAAAGCGATGCTGGAAGTCCGTCCGACAGCCATGCGTGAAATCTTCCTTGAGACTCCCAAAGTACTGTGGTCCGAGATTGGAGGTTCAGGAGATGTCAAGAAGACGTTGAACGAGGTCGTAGAGTGGCCTCTCAAATTCGAACATCACATGCAGGCTCTGAGCTTGACTCCTCAGAAGGGTATCCTGTTCTACGGACCTCCTGGATGTTCCAAGACTCTTACGGCTAAAGCTGTGGCAACAGAGTCTGGTCTCAACTTCATTGCCGTCAAGGGTGCCGAGCTTACTTCCATGTATGTTGGCGAGTCTGAACGCTCAGTCCGCGAGGTGTTCCGTAAAGCTCGTGCTGCTGCTCCTAGCATCATCTTCTTTGATGAAATCGACTCTATCGGCTCAGAGCGCGACTCCTCCGGTACCAAAGGTCTAAACGTGCTCACGACATTGCTCAATGAGATGGATGGTATTGAGAGTCTCAAGGGTGTGCTCGTCTTGGCTGCCACCAACAAGCCTGAGGTGCTGGACCCCGCTCTGCTGCGTCCAGGTCGTTTCGACAGCCTTATCTACATCTCTCCCCCATCGCAATCTGCTCGTAAGGAGATACTGCGCATTCGTACCGACAGCGTACCCTTGGCCGATGACGTGGATATTGACGACCTGGCTGTTCATACAGATGGATTCTCGGGCGCTGAAATCGTCGAGATCTGTCTAAACGCATGCCGTGCTGCCATGCGTAGAAGGGTTGCCATCATCACTTCCCACGGCCAGACCGATGCCTCATCAGGCCTCGAACTGATGAAAGTGTCGAAGAACGACTTCGATATCGCTCTATCGACAGCGGTACGTAGGATTACCCCAGAAATGACCGAAGGCTATGAACACTGGCGTGATGGGCTCACTAAGAAGCTCTAGTGGATGAGGACGGGGCTTCGTAATGTACTTACTGTAGCTAGTAGCTTTGACAGAACTGACATGAAATCATTCTTTCGAAGTCACCAATACCCGCCTCCCAGGATAGCATAGCAGTGGGAAGTGAGCTGCAAAAATGCACAGTAGTGTTGACATTAGAACTGTGGCCAGAGAGAGTCAACAGATTGCTTGCTCTCAGTTGACAATCCCTGTTTTTGGATAACTTTGTGCATTTTTATAGCTACTCGTTTGACTAGCCTTTGCATAGGGAGGGCGTCGATATCTATCTGACCATGAGATCCCTGTGCACTTTCAAAGCCCCGGTTAGATAGGTACCTAGCTGTCGATGGAGGGAGAAGATGCCCTTGCTCCTCCCACCTGCGTATCAGTAATCATCTATACAATGACCGAGAAGGAAGAGCTGAGATTGATTTTTCCATGCTGACAGCCCCAGCAACCTGCTGCCGTGCATACCGAACCACCACCGGAACAATGACCGATTCGTTTCTTCGGACCAGCCACCGATTAGCCAAAACGACGCGTGTGATGACCACCTTCAAACTGTCCGACTTCGAGAACGAACACGGAGCTGCAGAAAAGCCAAGCATTTTCCCAATCTGGACAAAAGTGCGAGGTTCAGAGCGTCTGGTGGTATGCGACTCGCGAGTATAAGCACTAGACCATTTGCTTGCCGGTAGGTTTCATCTCCTTTATTATTAAATTGAGTGGATTCTTTTCGTTAGCAAGGCGCCTTCGGAGCCGGAAATACCGTGTGCTATGAGAGTCTGGCCGTTCCCTACATAGGCGAAGAGGAATGGTAAAATGACCAGCCGCCGACGGCCACGGCTGCTTGCGAAAGCCGCGTGCATTGAAAGGATGCGATTCTCACAGAGCATGACGAGTTTCTTCAATCATCCATGTCAAATTGTACACGATCCTTTGAGCTCTTTGGACTTTGCATGTGCCTGCTGACGTGTGTGCCAAAAACAAAGACGGGCAAGGGGGGAAATCGAGAAAACGCCCCAACGACCGTCGGCCAGCTGCTTTCCTCCACACCCCTCGTCCGACTCACACGCCACGAAAAAAGTCGGCAGCTGGCAAAGCTCCAACCCGCAAGGCTGAAACGAGAAAATGATTGTGATACGGACGGATTTGAGTGGACGGTGGGTACCCATTTCTGCGGCACGTAAATGATAGGATGGGGTTTTGTATAAGTAGTCTGTGATATGGCCCTCTTTCAGGTCTTGAGCGATCATTATCGAGGCCTTTGACTGTGAATACATGCAACGATTACCAGTAATCCAAAACATCTTCGACCTACTCTACTGCTTTGAAAGAAGCCAAGGGATATCTAGCTACTAAGAACGCCGATCAACGAGCATGTCTTCCTCAAGCCCGCAGAACCGAAACAATATGCTTCTCGTAAGTCTTTGAGATCTCAAATTTGAATGCTTGAGGCTAATTCAATAAAACAGCTCGTCAGAGACAACTTTTCCATAACGACATGGCTAGCGATCGGAGCTCTGGTTCAGTCCGCCGCGTTCTCTTTACTCGGTCGAATGGCCTTCCTTCCAGCTGTCTGTTTGTTGCTGTATCGCGTGGCAGACGCATATGCCATCAAGACTGGTCTCAAGCACAACCATTACCTGGACGGTGTGATTCCAGAGCACTACTCCGCTCAGCTTCCTAGCGAGGCGGACGGTGGTGTAGAGTCTCCTGCAGAGTCGGACATCTGTGTCTTCCTCATCGGATCAAAAGTCAACCAGTATGTGGACTCTACCTTTACCTAAGCTATCATACTGATCCTGCTCTCAGCCCCTTCGGACTTTTCGCACCAGGCTACAAGGAGATGGGCTCACAATTCGCATCCATGGTTAAGGAGATTGAACGTAAGCAGATCCATATCTATTGAGTGGCTCGGTACTTACCAATATACCAGAGGACAGAGCAAAGCACGGTTTCCTAGGATCAAGAAGTCTCGTTGGAGCCGAGTCGGCCACAAACAACGAAACAATGACGATCATGTATTTCAAGACATCCGAGCACATCCAGGCCTACGCAACAGGACCAACCCATCGCAAGTCATTGACGTGGTGGGCCAAACACGCAGCTCAGTACCCTCACCTGGGTATCTTCCACGAGACGTATCAGGTCCGGGCCAAGAACTACGAGACAGTGTATGCGCATACCAAGCCAATGTTGCTAGGAGCTACTCAGCACAAGGTGCAGGAATCGTTCTCGGAGAAGGCAGGTGAGGAAGCGGCCTACAAGAACTCGCTGGTATACGCCAAGGGTGTCCTCAAGACAAGTCTGGGTCGCATGGGTAGACTGCCTGGCACCTTTGACCGAAGCCTACTAGAGGTAAAGGAGGCTGGAAAACGGGACCTTTGATGGTATGATGGTCTTATCCCTGTTGGTGTCCATGAATAAGCAGATATAACTTAACATTAATGACAACTTGACAATAACGAGGTTTTCCGTGAAGATTGAGAAGTGCTGGACAGACATGAGAAAAGGGAAGGAGCAAGAGAGGGAAAGCCACGCAGACGTCAATGGACTTGGCGTGTTTCTGGGGCTCTCGGATTCAAGAAGTTTCGACTTGGATAGCGACAAACGCGACAGCTCAAAACACACTTTGTTTCACATCTTTGGTCTTCTCAGCTATCTAGAAAGGGTCGCGTCTGCACACAGAATGAGATAATAGCGACAAAAATGGCCGATACACAAGGAACCAGCCGCCCGACCGTCGACGACCTGACTGGCGATAACCACTATGCCCAGTTGGCGCGCAAGCACTGGCTTAATAAGACCAAGCAACCAAAGGTTCAGCGCGATGTCGTTGAGAAAGAGTTGTGGACACAATTAGAACAGGAGGACTTTGGCTCGTTGCTGTTGCTGGAACAATTGCAGCTGTTGGACTTGTACCTCTGGCCTGGATACACCGACGATGCTTCGAACCACCACGTCCTGCTGCTGGCCATGTTGGTCAACGTGAAGCGCCGCGAAGGCCTTGCTGTATGGGACTGCTTCCATCAACATTCGGAGAACTTCTCGTCCTTGTTTCGCCGCGTCCTGTCCATGACCATCGACACAACCATCGCAACCACCCTCCGAACACACCTCCTCACCTTCATCATCATCGCATACCAATCGCTCGATAGTGGCATTGTCAGGAAGGAATGCGCTCCACTGGTCAACATTGCTGTCTGGCACAACCTACACAGCGAACAAGCAAGAGATGGGCACTTGGAAAAGGCTGTACAACTGCAAAAGGCTTGGAGGGCGGCAAACAAGAGATACGATGGCTCAGATGCCCCCACACAGGCTCGCTTGCGCTTCGAGAGGTCATGGCTGTACTCGTTGACCCTCGACTTTTTCGACCGCCTGTACGACACGACTCCTAAATCTCGCTCGGACAACGTCCTTTACTGCGAACGCTTCGTCGAATTGCTTTCAGATCTGCAGAGCCAGTTGCCTACCAGACGCTTTGTCAACACTCTGCTACAGGACCTCAACACCCTGTCCGTCATCAAGCTATCACCTATGTACGCTGATGAGGACAATGCTCTCTTGCGCGATCTCTACAATCTTCTTCAACACTACACCACCTTCCCTATCGAGGATCACAGTGGCAGACAGTACACCTCGCTCGAATTTGACCAACAACATCACGCCGCTCTGACGAAATTGCAGAGAGTCTCTTTCAAGCACTTCCAGGACAAGCTGAAGATTCTGGTTCTGGCCAACTTTGCCTCATTAGCCACCAGAGAGGATCTACAGAGCCATTTGACTTCTTTGTCGGACGATGAGATTGTTGAGCTTTGTGGTCTGCTCGGCTTCCGGACCGACTATCCTAGCTCGACTCTCGTCACGCGCGGCCGTACCTTCTACATGGAAATCCTCCTTTCAGCACACGAGAGTGTCTCTATGTATCAGCAGACCATGCAAAACATGGCTGTCGTGCCGACTGAGAGCACAATCTACGATTCTGCCTTTGTTCGCAACGAGAGCTTTAACGGAACTAGACCTTTGGCTATCCCAAAGCTGAACCTTCAATATCTGACCATGGGAGATTTCCTATGGAGATCATTTGTGTTGTACAGAGCGGAAGCCTTTTATCAGATCCGTAAAGACATTGAGGATACTGTCAAAAGGTTGCAGCCAAGAAAGGCCGGTCCTGCTACAAAGTTCGACGGCTTCTCCAAGATGGCTATTCCCATCACGAAACCCGCTCTCATCGATGTCGCACCTGCCAAAGTCTCGGAGCTTCACCCTTCGAAGGTAGAGGTTGAAGTGACGCTTGATGTAGGCCGCTTGGGTCCCAACATCCGCAAGGAGTGGGAGACGCTACGATCGGGTGACGTCGTGTTCTTGGTGTCTGTCCAGGTGGGAGACATGACATCGGTGTTCAGCAACGGTGGGTCTGAATCGGCCGATGTAGCAGACAGACATGGTGTCAAGCATGTGCGCTCTGCCGAAGTAATTAATGTGCTTGACGAAAATGGTCGCATGCTGCGTGACCAATCTCAAGCTCAGACCAATGGTGCAGCTTCGAAAGGCGGTCGTCAACGTAGACTCCTAGTCCGACTCGACCCTGTTGCATACCAACAAGACAAGGAACGCACAGACAAGGGTAAGCCGGACGTTCTTGAAAGCATCAA
The DNA here is from genome assembly GCA_026538705.1 of Aureobasidium sp. GC_Fusr_1. Lineage (NCBI taxonomy): Eukaryota > Fungi > Ascomycota > Dothideomycetes > Dothideales > Saccotheciaceae > Aureobasidium > Aureobasidium sp. GC_Fusr_1. The sequence goes on along the minus strand of JALPCE010000035.1, from coordinate 82,774 downwards.
CCTTCTTGTGCGACGTCAAGGTCGTGAGAACAACTTCAAGTCCATCTTAGACTCCATCAAGCATTTGGCGCTCTCTGATGTGCCAGCTCCTCAATGGCTGCAGGAAGTGTTCCTCGGTTACAGTGACCCTGCTGCTGCAACTTACCAGCGCTTGCCAAACAGACTGAATTCGATTGATTATCGGGATACATTCCTTGACTGGCAGCACTTGGTCGAGTCTTTGCCCGGAAAGACTGTAGAGCCGGATGCACAACAGAACTCGAGCTTCCCTCCGCCATATGTGCTCGGAACCACAGCAGCACCGCCACCAGAGGCTAGACCTACTAAGAGACGCAAGCGTGAGCAGGTCGAAGCCGCACCGGCCCCTGCTGTAGAAGCCGTCAAGGTCGGAACATACAAACCAGCCAATCCTGGTCCATACCCTGTAGATGCTCCCAAGCTGAACAGTGTACGCTTCACACCAACACAGATCGAGGCAATCACATCAGGAACCCAACCAGGTCTGACTGTAATTGTCGGTCCTCCCGGAACTGGCAAAACTGATGTCGCAACACAAATCATCAACAACATCTACCACAACTTCCCAGAACAACGCACGTTACTTGTTGCTCACAGCAATCAAGCACTCAACCAGCTCTTCCAGAAGATTACAGCTCTAGACATTGATGAGCGTCATCTTCTCAGACTGGGTCATGGTGAAGAAGAGCTCGAGACCGAGGCAAGCTATAGTAAGCATGGTCGTGTCGAGTCCTTCATGGAAAACGCCGCTGTACATCTATATGAAGTCAGTCGATTAGCTGCTAGTATCGGCGCTCCTGGCGCTCATGGCAGCAGTTGTGAGACTGCCGACTACTTCAATCAAGTATATGTCAAGCCCGCCTGGACGAAATACTGGGATGCTGTAAATGCAGGTGCGGAATCTCAACAGATCGTCGACTCCTTCCCTTTCCACGCCTACTTCGCCAACGCCCCGCAACCGCTCTTCCCTGCGACTGCCTCTCGTGAAAAGTTGGTCGATGTTGCCTCGGGCTGCAACAACCATCTCGACCACATCTTCGCATCTCTCGCCGACACTCGCCCCTTTGAGATCCTCCGCACAGCTCGCGACAAGGCAAACTACCTTCTCATCAAGGAAGCTCGCATCATTGCCATGACATCTACCCACGCCGCCATGCGCCGTCAAGAAATTGCCGATCTCGGTTTCCGCTACGACAACATTATCATGGAAGAAGCAGCTCAAGTCACCGAGATCGAGAACTTCATCCCACTCGCATTGCAGAAGCCTCGCGGCGGCGAGATGAAGCTGCAACGTGTAGTCTTGGTTGGCGATCACCTTCAGAACAGCCCCATTGTACAAAACCTGGCATTCCGTCAGTATGCAAACTTGGAGCAGAGCTTGTTCTTGAGATTGGTGAGACTGGGTGTACCGACAATCATGTTGGACCAACAAGGTCGTGCGAGACCTTCTCTTGCCGAGCTATACAAGTGGCGATATCCTAGTCTGGGCAACTTGCCGCTTGTAACATCCTCGTCACAATTCTTGCAAGCGAATGCCGGATTTGCCTATGACTACCAGTTCATTGATGTCCCTGACTACAAGGGCAAGGGTGAGACTGAACCGTCACCACATTTTATTCAAAACCTGGGAGAAGCCGAGTATGCCGTTGCCATTTACATGTACATGCGACTACTTGGATACCCTGCGGAGAAGATCAGCATCTTGACTACATACGCCGGTCAACGCGCACTAGTCAGAGATGTACTCAAGCATCGTTGCCAAAACAACCGTATGTTTGGTCTTCCAGGCAAGGTCAGCACGGTGGACAAGTATCAAGGCGAGCAAAACGACTGTAAGAAAATGTCCCTTCGCAATTCTCTCACGACAAGACACTAACATGACAACACAGACATCATCCTCTCCCTCACACGAACATCACGACCCGGCTACCTCCGCGATATCCGCCGTCTAACCGTCGCACTCTCTCGCGCTCGTCTAGGTCTCTACATCCTCGGCCGCCGCGAAGTCTTTACCTCAACCCCCGACCTCGCCACTGCATTCTCTTCCTTGCTTTCCCGCCCTGCTACCCTCACGCTCTCGACCGGAGAAATGTTCCCGACGCAAAGAAGTGTAGAGGAACAAGGCAACACGGCAGAAATGGAGGGTGTGGAACATCTGGGACAGTACGTGTTTGAGATGACAAAGGCAAAGGTTGAGGCTATCAGGAAGGGAGAGGGTGTGCTGCCGCCGGTTAGTGTGGCACAAGATGAGGAGATGGAAGATGAAGAGGTTTACCCTGAAGATGAGGGTATGGCCGAGGAGGAGGATGTGGAGATGATGTAGTAGTCTGGAGGTTGGTACTACTTGGAGATTAACGAGTAATTTGTATAGCTGTGGAAAAGTACAGTTCTTCATGTCATGTATTTTGTGCTTAAATTGACGATCTGTGAAGACCACTCCCTGCATTTCCGTTCTGATTTGAGGATGCAGCATCCTCGACGGATTGAAAGATCTTGAAGCACTGGTATCATAATGGAAAGTTACTCTCACCAAGCCAGTCTATCAGGGTACTTGTTGGGGTGGACATGTCTCGTATTCGTGCGCTATAGCGGCGCTTGATATAGTGTCCGAAAGGGTAGTGAGTAGAGCTAAAGCGAACAGCAACTGAGATATGTGAGTATGTTCATGTCGCGGAACCATGTCAATATCTTCTCCTCGAGCAAGTCATTGGTTCCACCAGTTTCTCCTCGGTAACGCCGCTGAAGAGCGAATGTTAAGATGCCTTCCTGTATCCTCAATAACTGTAGCAATTTCTTGTAACGTAACTTTTCATCGTGCGATATTGGCGTTGATGTGTTGGCAAAGCAGGTCGTTTCGGCCGTGTGTTAGCGAGATGATCTGAGAGAATGAACCATTGTGATTCATCATGGCTGCAGCTGTCAGTAAAAAGTGCATTAGGGAAAGCCGATAGTCAAGCTTACTGGAGGGTTGCTAGAGATGCAGTAAAGGTCATCAATGGGCTGATGTCCAAGGGGACTGCTAGGCAGAGCGTATGGGTCTCTGACCTTGGGTAGATAATCAGATCCCTGCAAGTGTTTGTATCTGTTCGCAATGGATCCGAGTCGGTCAGAGATCTGTTGTCCGTTGTGGTTCCAAAAAATCAGCTGCCATATGATAGCTGTGGCATGTTGCGGAATCTGGGAAAGGACCTGAGTGACAAGTCCAACGAGAAAGACAGAGTTGCTCGGATCTTCTGACTTCTGGAACCGTTTCTCTTGGTTCCCCAATCTTACACAAAGGACCAGTATCGACAAGGTCTTGAAGGTTGCCAATGCCTCGAAGTGCATGGGTCCCCATGTCGACAGCGTGTCTGGATCGATTATGATCTGGACTTGGAGAAAATATATCTTTGCCAATGCTAGGTCGTGTAGACCAGACACAGAATGCCTGAGGTCAATTGAACTTGCATCGGGCGGGGAATCGAGGTTCCAGACCCCTTTCCAGACACGATCGTGTGTTTCCTGCCGAATCTGTCTGCAGGATTGTAGTAGATTGATTCCTATAACCTTGGTTTTAGGTTCGTCAGGCAAAGGGAAAGTCCATCTCCATTGTTTGGGTATGCTCAAGTCGCAGACCATCGTGCGTATGTCGAGCGGCAGGTCGAGGAAATAAGTGCCACCGATGAAGGATCCATGGACATGGATGATCGTGCGAGCAGCAGACGAGCGAGGAACAGACATGTCGGCGTAGGTACAGCACTGCTGTGACGAATAGAGGTTTCGGCGTTCTGTAAATGAGAGAGAGCAGAGAACAGATTTGGTGCAGATCTGGTAGAGGCCGTAATGTGTGATGGTGACCGATGAGAGCAGACGAAGAGAGAAGACGCGAGCAGCCACAATCCAGAAGAACGTTTGGGAGCCCTGACGAGCAGAGGTGGAAGAGAAAGCCCAAGATGAGGATGGGAAAAGGCAAGACAAAGAGGTTCAGAGTTGGAGGTGTGCAGAAGATGAGCTGAGGCAAACGATGTTATGTTGTGTGAAGTAAAGGTTGGGATTGGGGATAGTTCGTTGTTGGAGGAAGGAAGTACTGGAGCGGGATTTGCATGTGATGCAAGATTGGCGGCGGAGGCAGGAAGTTGCGTTTCGAGAAACGCTTTCGAGGCAGTCGTCACTCTCTGCTCCTACCTGCTCCGTCTTTGACTCCAGGTTTCTAGTCACGAATCGGCATCAACGTCATGAGTTTCCCAGTGAAAGTGTCGGAAGCTCCTTCCCTCCTTCCTGATGCATTTCTTGTCAGTTCTCGAACAATCGCACGACCGCACAACAGAAACATGCATGTAGAAATCTAAGAACAAGATCAATTAATTCGATCGTATGTAGACAATTCGTCGTCCATATTTTCCGCCCCGAAATAAGCAAACGCTGCCTCGTTGAAGATGCCATAAAGTTCGTGATAACAGAAAAGGAAAACACCATCCAGATGCAATAAAGTCAAATTGCCTCGACTGTGTGTAGTCAGGCATAGGAGGTCGTTGAAGACCTGTCGCTGGAAACGAAGCAAAAAATTAAGTCCCAGAAGAGGATTAAGTAGGCATGGGTGCAGCGGCACCAGTCATGTCTTCGAAGGTCTCTGCGGGCGCGCAGGTGCAGAAGAGGTTCATGTCTCCGTATGCTGGTTATTGTTAGTCACGTTCCAAATCAAGATCATTGAAGTTCAACTTACCATCATCGAGTCTGGTTACAGAAGGCCAGAACTTCTTCTCCTTGAGATAGGACAAAGGGTAAGCTGCTGTCTCGCGAGTGTATGGTCTCGACTCCCAGTCCGAAGTGATGATATCCTTGACAGTGTGAGGCGCCATCTTCAGCACGTTGCCATCCTTAGGCTGCTTGCCCTCTTCCACCAGTGTGATTTCCTTACGGATAGAGATCAATACGTCACAGAAACGGTCAAGCTCTTCCTTGCTCTCAGACTCTGTTGGCTCGATCATCAGAGTGTTTGCAACTGGCCAGCTCATTGTCGGTGCGTGGAAGCCATAATCTTGAAGGCGCTTGGCGACGTCGATTGCTTCGATACCAGCAGACTCCTTGAACTTGCGGATATCCAGGATGAACTCGTGAGCGCAGCGGCCGTTGTCGTTAGTGTAGAGAATGGGGTAGTGAGGACGCAGGCGTGAGAGAATGTAGTTGGCGTTCAACAATGTGATCTTGGTGGCGTGTGTAAGTCCGCGAGCACCCATCATCTTCACGTAGGCCCAACTGATGGGCAGAATACTGGCGCTACCCCAAGGTGCACCACTGATGGGCGCAATGGCTTGAGAGCCACCGGTCTTGACTAGAGGATGGCCAGGCAAGAAGGGGGCGAGATGCTCTGCAACACCGATAGGACCGACACCAGGGCCGCCACCACCATGAGGGATGCAGAACGTCTTGTGAAGGTTCAAATGGCAAACATCGGCACCAATCTCTCCAGGCGAGCAGAGGCCGATCTGTGCGTTCATGTTTGCACCGTCCATGTAAACTTGACCACCGTGCTGGTGGACCAGATCGCAGGCTTCCTTGACCTTGGGCTCGAAGACACCAAAAGTGCTGGGGTATGTGATCATGATGGCGCCAAGTTCTTCTTTGTGCTTCTCGCACTTGGCCTTCAGGTCTGCCATGTCAAGATTGCCAGTGCCGCTCTCGCACTTGATGGTGACAACACGCATACCGGCCATAGCTGCACTAGCAGGGTTGGTACCGTGAGCAGATACCGGAATCAGACAGATGTCGCGCTTCTTTCCAGGCTGTTGCTCGAGATACTTGCGAATAACACGCAGGCCGGTGAACTCACCCTGAGCGCCTGAGTTAGGCTGTAAAGAAACCGAGTGGAAGCCCGTGATCTCCGCCAGATCGGCCTCGAGTTCGTTGATCAGGGTCTCGTAGCCCTTGGCTTGCTCAGGAGGAGCAAAGGGATGAATGTTGGAAAATTCTGGCCATGTGATAGGGATCATCTCGGTTGTGGCGTTGAGCTTCATGGTACAAGATCCGAGAGGAATCATAGAGTGGACGAGAGAAAGATCCTTTGACTGCAGATGGTGGATGTAGCGGAGGATGTTGGTCTCGGAGTGATGTGTGTTGAAGACGGGATGTGTCAAGAATGCGCTCTTTCTACGTAGCTCGGCAGGAACATGGGACACGGCACCGTCTGCTGAGAGGCCAATCTCCTTGACAAGGCTGTCGACGGTAAGCTTGGATGATGACTTTGCGGCACCAACGAGCAAGTCGATGATAGCTTGGAGGTCTTCCTTCTCCACAGTCTCATCCAAGGTGATACCAATGCGGTTATCGTCGACTACTCTCAGATTTGTCTCGTACTCTTGCTCAGCGAGCTTGGCGAAGTCACCAGCCTTTCCAGAAATAGGGCCTCCTGAGAGGACGACGGTGTCAAACAGAGGGCCAGTGGTTTCGATCGTGTAGCCAGACTTCGAAGCAGCCTCGGCAACCACACGAGTAGAGTTGATGACTCTGTGAGCAATTGCCTTCAAGCCCTCGGGTCCGTGGTAGACAGCGTACATGGCACTCATATTAGCCAACAAGGCTTGAGCTGTGCAGATGTTGCTGGTAGCCTTCTCGCGACGGATGTGCTGTTCACGGGTCTGGAGAGCCAAACGAGCTGCCTTGTCCCCCAGTCTGTCTTTGGAGAGACCAATCAGACGACCAGGGATCTTGCGCTTGTGCTGTTCGCTGCAGGCAAAGAAGGCGGCGTGAGGACCACCAAAGCCGAATGGTACACCAAATCTCTGAGCATTTCCGAAAGCCACATCCGCACCGAACTCTCCTGGTGGGGTGAGAACGGTCAGGGCCAGCAGGTCGGTGGCCACACTGAAAGTTGCCTTGAGCTTATGCACCTTCTCGGAGAGGTTCTTGAAATCCTGGACACCACCAAGAGTGTCAGGGTATTGTCCTAGAACACCAACCAAATCTTCGCCTATCTCTTCCACTCTCTTGCTTCCATCTTTAAGAATGTCGTCCACCTCAATCTTGACACCGAAGCCCTCTGCGCGAGAGGCGAGCACGGCGATGGTCTGAGGGTGGCACAAATGCGAGACAAGGTAGACCTTGTTGGAGCGCTTCTGGCGTGCTGAAGGAAGGGCGTTGATGGAGAGGGTCATGGCTTCGGCAGCAGCTGTTGGCTCATCAAGGACGGATGCGTTGGAGATTGGCAGACCAGTAAGATCAGAGACCATGGTCTGGAAGTTGAGCAGGGACTCTAGTCTTCCCTGACTGATCTCAGGTTGGTATGGAGTATAACTCGTGTACCAGGCAGGGTTCTCGAGGACGTTTCTCTTGATGACCTCTGGCACACGGGTGCCTGCATAGCCGCATCCAATGTAACTTTTGACAACCTTGTTTCCCCCGGCAATCTCCCTCAGTCTGTCAATCAACTGACTCTCCGAGAATCCTTCCGTACTTGTCTCCTGAGGTTGGCCCTTGGTATATTTGGTGGGCCCTTCGATCTTGAGGTCGCGAGACGACAGAACATCTCCAGGCAGGACTTGAGTGACAAACTCGTCTAGAGACTTGACTGGAGGATCCAGGACCTTGAGCATTTCGATAGTGTCGTCAGGCGAGGGACCGATGTGCCTACGGGCAAATGTGTCTAGAGGCGCGAAGAGGGAGGACTGAGCATTGCCTTCGCTGTCGAGTCGAGTCTCGGCTGCAGTGCTCGAATAGAAGGGCCTGAACTGCACAGGGCGTACATGCTTGCTGGGCTGGAGTACTTGTCTTCTAGCAGACAAGTTGAGCCATCGCCTGCTCGTCAGAGAAGAAACAGGGCCTCGACATAGTGAAGCAGAACGAAGCCTCGCGGCTGCAACCAGTGATTGTTGCATGATGAGGACTAGGCTCAGTCAGGCTGGTGTTCCTGTTGGAGGAACGTACAGAGGTTACTGCGTCTCTCACCTCTGCGACAGAAGAAACAAACACGCAATCGTGTTCAAAGGAACGACTGTATGACGCGAGCTCTCGGCTTAAGCTTGCTTCACCCGAGTGGTTTTGCCCGCAACAGATGAACTGAACAATAACAGCGAGAGTGATGCAGAAGAAACAGAGCAAGGAGTCATTGATCTCGACAAGCCAACTTTTTTTACGACTTTCGCCAAACGGCACCACATGCAGCCAGTTGAGCCACCTTACTTTCTTGGTGCTCCTTCAGATAAGAACTCTAATGGCTGAATGTGTAGGGCGTTCGCCGGGATACGGCCCGAAAGAAGGGTTTCCCGCCCCACGCCCGCGGTTAGCCGTCGCGATAAGGAGGGGTCCGGGGAGCATTTACTCGATCGTTTTACCCTTGAAGGGAAGCTCGGCGCGAGCATGTGAATAGAAAGATGAATTGATTGAATTGCGCTGAGATGGGTATTTGAGGAGTACAGAGAACAGACAGAATCCAACTTCTACGAAGAAGCCATGTAGTTGCCAATTAGAGGGATATGGCTGTATAGCTCGTCATACTCTCTGCCAACCCACCCGCCGACTGCACCGCCGCGGCCGACGATGCCCATGCCGCCAGCGAGCCAGAGAGCGCTGACAACAGCACTGATGGCGTTGACCACATACCACCTTCTCTTCCTAAGGAGCTGACCCTCTGGCCCTCCCTGCGTGACCTGGGATGGGGTGAAGTTGAGCCATTTGGCCCAGCCCCAAACCGAGTGCCACACTCCAACAGTCATGAGAGCGCTGAAGCCAACGAAAGAAACAGCAGGGTGTTTGGCAAAGCCGTGCGAGACGTAGCCCAGATTGATACTGCTCGAACCACCCTCGTACCACAGCGGGATAATTCTGTTGACAAAGGCGTGGCCGAAGACCAGTGGTACCAATGCGTAACCTAGTGCGCTTGTGCCTGACAACTTTGGCCATGCGACCATGCGTCTGTCTGTCCTGTTCTCTGCACCATATCTCTTGAGGTTCTGCTTGCGACGGTAAAGACGGAGAGCAACACCGCTGCCAATGTGGGCAATCAGAGGCAAGACGACTACGAAGGGCTCGGCAATAGGCGATTGGTAGTAAGGACGAGTAAGCAGGAGGTAGGGTTCCGAACTGGCGACTGAGCGCGTGGCAAGCGGGATGAGAGCCGTGTTGGCGACGTGGAAGGCAGTGAAGACGGAGAAGGCGTAACTCGAGTACTTGTGGATGCGGGTAAGGTACCAGACATGCGAGTGTGCATCCAGACCTAGGGTAGAGGTCCGTTGGACAGGCTTGATCGCTTCATCATCGTAGGAAGCCTTGTCCGAGGCTGCGGGAAAGTACGAGTCCGAGGAGAACTCTTCTTCGATGGGCGAAGGCTCGAGTTCTTGCAGGGAGAGCTCCCGCTCGAGGTCGTTGGCGTGAGTGTTCATCTGTGTGTAGTCGCCTAGTGCCGAGCAAGAAACAACATGGTCCACGAATCAGCGTCGCACATGTGATTGCTTACCATATACCCATCTTATCTCTGCCTGCATCGGCGGATCTATCCAGACCTCGGCTTTCGTGTCGAGCTTTGGCTCTTGCAGGACAACCCTCCTCCGCTTTCACCTTCCGCTCAGACGACACATCAAACCATCCATCATGGGTCCCGTAAGCCGCATGTCTGTCGCATACTGCACAAGGAAGCTGACATACTCCCAGCGATCAACCGCCCTCCCCAGCGCACAGGTACACCACCTCGTCCGTCTTGTGTCCACCCACCCTGACCCAATTCTCAGACCCAAAGCGCTCGCGAACTGCGCCGCAACTTCTACTGCGAACTATGCAGCAAAGGCTATGCCCGAATCACAGAACTCGAAGCCCACGAGAATAGCTATGACCATCAACACCGCAAGCGCATGAAGGAGATGAAGCAAATCACCAGAAATCCCACAGCCGCCGTTCGCAACTCACGAACCGAGAAGAAACGAACCGAAAACTCCGAGATGATCAGTCTTAATCTGAACAAAGGCAAGACAGATGGTGTCAAAAGAGGCTTCAAGGACATCGGGCGCGACGCAAGTCAGGACGTACGCCCAACAGCAACAGCGGCTGTGCCTGATGTTGTCATGAAAGAGGCGCCCGCCAAAGAGCAAGCCGAGGTAGAAAGGCCACTCAGGTGGGATGACCTCACACAACTATCGTCTATACTGGATCCGTCAGCCCTGCCTACGGAGTGGCAGCAGCAAAACCCAAGCGCTACACAAACATACTTCGCCAACATGTCCGACGCCGACAAGAGAAGGGCATACTTTGATGATGACGAGGACATATTGGACGAAATGGGCATCGCAGATGACGAATGGCATGCCGATGAAGAACAATACCCGGATGAGATTGACATCGACCAAGACTGGGAGGACTTTATGCAATCAGACGATTGGAAGAAGCAAAAGAACTCGGCTGAGCAAGCCCGTAAAGAGAAGCTCAACCAAGCCTGGAAACAACGACGAGCCGTGCAGCATGCGCTCTGATCTACTGATGATAAGCAAAGGGCTTGGTCTGCTTGCATTAACGTTGGCGTTGGGTTTGGAAAGGTCTTTGATATAGCATCTGGTCGGTGTCTGGCGATCCGTGATCACTCGTGTTGAGGATACTGAAATTACAAGCTGTTCTCACAGCAGTTTACCGATGTGATCTTTGTTCTCGTTCGCTGTATGGATTTCCTTCCTCAGATAAGATTAGTCACAGCACATCAATACAGACATTGCTATCTCATCATGGGCAAGTCACGGCTACTACCAACGAACTCGAATCAAGATATCACTCTCAACATCCGGCTGAAAAGCCTCTTCCTTACTCAACGATCTCGTTCTCGAATAGGCCTGGACTAGTATTACTGCGAACAAACAGTAGAGAGAACGACCCCAAGGAGGCATCAGGTCTGTGATACCTAAGAAAATCGCACACTCTCCGCATATCTGCAACCACTGACATCAAACTTCGGAGATTCCAGAAGAGTGTGATTCTCGATGCAGATTCACGTACCTGGTTCTTGACTCGCTTCGACTCTGTAGAACAGGGCAGCAGAGATAGGGCTGGAAAGTAAGACGCATGCACATCGTTGCAACCATCGGGTCGAATCAATCGATGGCCTCGACAAAAAAGCAAAGTCATGGCGGAAGAGAAGTAGAGCAGCAAACACCCTTTTATATCATACCACAAGGAAGGTTGTATTGGCTGGATTCAAAAGCGAAACGTGTGTTTAGACCTCGCTACACTTCCTTGTCCAGACTAAAAGTTGACTTGCACCACTACAGCAAGTCTACCAGGATGTCTAGATACTCGCGCGTCTGGGCGCCATGGTCCTTCTCAAGTTCTTCCTCTCCTCTGTCTCCTCCATCACAGGCAACACACCCTCGTCCCTCAACTTAGCCAAGAACTCTTGACCATACTTGTAGCCAACCTGGTAGATCTCGTCGAATTTCGCAAACTCGAGTGTACCATATCCGTCAATTGGTGGACGAAGATACAGGCATCCAGGAGTAGTCTTAGCACGCTCGAGAGCATCGATACTAGACACATATGCCAGACGGCCCTGGATCTCAGAGAGTGTTGGTGGATTGGGGAATGCAGAGAAGGGGTTCCAGCGATTGAAGGAGGCCCAAAATCCGGACAGCGAATCTCCGTAGGCTTGCGGATTATCGTCGTCGATGGAACCGACATCAACAGCAAAGATGACATCTGCACCAAGCGACTTCATGTGGGCGACGGTCAAGTTGTCAACGTAGCCACCATCAAGGAGCATGTTGCCTTCGTCGCAGAGTGGAGGTAAGAGACCAGCGAGCGACATGGACGCACGAACATAGCGCCAAGCGTAGCCACTCGTATGAATTTCAGATCGCGACTTGCTGATGTTTGTGGTGTTGCAGTAGTACTCGAGCCAGAAGTCCTCAATTTGGGAGTCGCCGAAGGTCTTGAAGATACCGCGGTTGAACTCATGGCCAGTTGTGTAAGACGCCCTGCGGCCGATCAGTCAGCATTCTTCACTATCTCGAGGTGAGTAGACTTACGAGGGGTAGGTCAGGTCCAGAGCAAATCGCCACATACTGCCCATTCTTCCCGAGAACTTCTTGGCTCGACCATACATGGGGACCACATCGGCATCCCATGCATAGAGTGCGCCAATAAAGGAACCGATCGATGTGCCTCCAACAATATCGATAGGGATGCCAGCTTCTTCCATGGCTTTGATGATACCCACATGAGCAATACCTCTGGCGCCACCTCCACCAAGCACAAGACCAACAGACTTGCCGAGGAGACGGCGAGCTAGGCGATGGAAGTCGCCCTTGAAAGGAGTCTCGGCTGAATACAATGGTGTCTGTCGCACCTTCCTGGAAGTGTATTTCTGAATCTCGGCCTGAATGACCTGGACACGCTGCTTGATGGCTGTACTAAACCTTCTGCTTATCTGGGGATGAACAGGCTCAACGTTGTCGCGGAAAGACATGTGGATATGGTGATGGCTTCCATTGATCCAAGAACGGTCTCTAAGCCACTTGCGCGTGAGTCCAGGGTGGCAATATCTCTCGGCGTGTAGCAAGACGAGTTCCTTTCTCGCCGTGGTCTTCGTCGTGAGAAGGAAGCGCTCGTATTCACCAATGGCAGGCGAGCCCTCTGCTAGACCCACAAGCAGGATGCAATCTGCCTGGTTAATGCAAGTCTGCGTCCATGGCGACTTGACGTTTGTGTCAGCAACATACAAAACCAGCGCAAACTTCTCTTCAAGATCAGCCAAGTATTGAGATAGCTTGAGCTTGCCCATCTTGGTGAATGCGTGTCTGCCAAGGTGGTTCAAAATGGCCGCTTGGTTGAGCGAAGTGGTTCTTTGTGGTGTAGCACCAATCTGATTCAGAGCATTGAGCAAGCGATGACCAAACTCAACTACAGGAACGCCTGCTGTGACGGGCAGGATTGCAACAGTGCGCAAGTTAGTAGTTGAAGAAGCTTTGCTACGAGTGGCAATCCTGCTTGTGTCTTTGCCGTGCTCGGAAGTGGGATCCTCAATCAGTGCGCGCATGCGAGAGGCGATGATTTTGGAGATCTTCATCGTGATTCCAGGATGCTCGTGGGCAAGACTGTTGAAAAGCGACTTGGGGAATTTCGCCAGCTCTGTGTCACGAATGGCCAACAGCGTACCCGGTCGGGTAGACTCGGTCAGAACTTCAAGCTCTCCGACACTGTCGCCTTGGCCGTACTCGCCGATGACTCTCATTTTGTCGTCTGATCCTTCCTGGATTGCTCTCAATCTACCGTTGAGCACGATATAGATTGCATCGCTTTCCTCACTCTGGTTGTAGATGACTTGGCCGGCATTGACTTGTACCCACTCAAGGGCGAAGTCAATGTGCAAGATGAGTTTTGGGAGCAGAGTGGTAAGACGCTTGGCTATGGTAAGTAGCACGATTGGGAACCTCTCCACGATTTTCTCTACAGCTGCTCGTGGTAGGAAACCTACGTAGACATCAGTCTTGGCGGTGACATCGATGAAAGAACGATACGAAGAAACTGTTCCAAGATAGCCAGCCAATCCACCAGGCTTGGTCAAGAAGAGGCTCTTTTGTCTCCTGTTGCGTGGCTTGTTTGGGGGCTTTTGGTTGAGCGAGAGCGAGCTGGGTCTTCGAACACTGCCCATGTTTCTGCCTCCAGATGATCTGATCGTCTGGGGCGTGTCATCCAAATCGACACCAGCCGAGGTACCAAAGATGTTTGATTCTGCAGCCTCAGATTCCTCGAGCGGCACACTGACGTCAAGAAAGCCATCAATGACATAGTAAAGTCCAGGGTTACGCTCTCCTTGCTCGACAAGGACAGAGCCTTTTGGGAAGAAGACAATTTCAACTTCCTCCTTCATGTCTTCCAAGACATTCATGTTGCCAGTTGCGCTGAAAGCTGTCGAGGCAACGGACTCGGTCTCACCATCGTTGGGATCGAAAGGGTCGATAAAGCCAAATGCATTGTTGAAGACAGCCTTTTGCCGTTTTGAATCATACGAGACAAGTTTGGGCGACTGTGGTAGGGAGTCCGTCCTTGATAGTCCATCTTTCGTGTTGGTCAGTCCAATAGCCTTGAACATGCAATCCAGAATGGATTCCCTGAAGATCATGTCCTCGTCTACTGAGTCCTGACGACGCAGGGTCTTGATGGAGGCATCGAAAGGATTGAAATTCTTGCTGGCCAAGGGGCTCATGCCGTCCCTTGTGAGAGGCCTGGGAGTCTGGAAGGGCAACGAATATGGTGCCAGGTTCTTACGGCCACCTTGTCTTGCTACGTTGTTGTTATTGGTCAGTAAATCTCCAGCACTGACACCGGATCTATCTTTCTCAGGGTCAGGCGATAGGGGACCTCGCTCTTCACTAAGCCTGCTGTTACGGATTGGTGTGTGAATGGACTCGCTCCTTCCTCCCCCACCACGACGACTGCTAGGCGTAGCTTGTGCATGGAGAATGGCTTCTTTTCGTAAACCAGTTGCTGTCTTCTTCCTTTGGCCAGCACGTGGATTGTGAAGAGCAATGCCCTTAGCAATCTCCTCTGGCCCTGTGCGCTCCTTTTCCTTCGTGAATTTGCCCTTCAGCCTCTCCATGGCGTCTCCTTTCAGGAAGTCAGGAAGGTCGTATGCGGTGTAACCATCCATAAGCCTTTCGGTACGCAGGACCTCCCCAGTGAGGCCGAGATACTGGTGGCCTGTCGCCATCGTCACACGCTGGAGTCGGGTGAGGATGACTTGGACGATGTGTGAAGTTGCTTTGGGATAGACGCGGGTAAGTCGTCGGAAAGCAGTTGCTGGAATGATGGCGATTGTAGTATCGACAGAAGCTCTTGCAACAATGTCCGGATGTGCGGATATGTGCTTGATAGATTGTCTGCGAGCATTATGACTGCTACATTGCCTCGACCTAGGGTCAGGGCCTACCTCATTCGGATCGTTTAGAGAGAATGCAGGTACTGTACTTTGAGCAAAGGACGCAGCATCGAGACCATGTAGGACTGTATGAGGCTCTGCTCCAGTAGCAGTGAGGTTGGGGCTCACAATGGGCGACAAAGGAGTGGCAGCGCCGCTGCGAGGAAAGCGACTTGAAAGTGGTGTCTGGGGCTGGGCGCTATCTCGGACGCTTGAGCCTAGATCAGCATCCTTCTCATCGTGACGCAGCTTGACATCCTCCGTGAAGAGAGACAGGATTGAGAACAAAGAAGACATGGGGGCACCGTTTTTGACTTCAGTCAACAACTGGTATCCTTGGTTGCCATGTATGCGTCCTTCATCGTCAATTCCAGTCTCGTCAGGAGTGGTCCTGCCAGTTGATGGATCCTCTTCTCTGTCCTTGTTTGACTTGACAAAAATCTGAACCAAACCATCCACCACCAGACAAAACCCTTTCTCCTCTTCCAGTAAGATGGTCTCACCGGCAATGAGCTTCCTTGTTTGCATAGTTCGGGTGAGCTCGTGGAAGACAGGACGTTCGAGATAACCAAAAACCTTGATGGCACTCAAAAACTCATCAAGATAGTTTGCCAGACCTTGCTTGGAGTCTGTTTCTTGAGTGTCTGGGAAGACTTCGACCTGAGGCTCTTTGCGTTGGGGCTCCGGAGGTAGACGTGAGTACATGTTCAGAAAGCGATAGCGGACCACCCAACTGGCAGTCGAGACGAAGAATATAAGGATCAGCACAACGGTAGTCATGTTGACCGTCAACGTCAGACTCGTCGACAAAAAGGTGAACAACCATGTCGGTAGAGTGATGGTTAAGAAAGCGATGAACCACAGGAGAAGGCTAGGCAAGATGGTGAAGATGGCCAAGACCAAGCCTGCTGCCGAACCAATAGAGGATGGCTCAGTACCGGGAGATAGAGATGGTACGACAGGTACAGTAGTATTCTGTATGACCTCCAGCAAGGTACTCGAGGAATTCAAGGCCATTTCAGAAGCCATTTGGTCTGATTGTTGATAATGAGAGGCTTGCTGTGATTAACGTCCAGTCAGAGCAGGTTATTGCTCTCAATATTAGTGACAGCGACACTCAAGGCATGACGGGTTGCACCTCGAAAGAACAAACGGAAACTTTCCAGAATGGTAGTTGTAGAGAAGAAACAGGAGTTGGCCCAGGTTGCTCAGTACTAAACACGTTGTCTTGGCGCCTCGATCTGGCATGCGCGATTGGCAGACGGATTTTGCAAGGGTCGGTCACCTTTCGCACGCCTTATGCAGAGATGATCTGCCGAATAGCACAGTACTGAAGAAGTCTTGTGATCCTATTAAGAAACACATTGGCAACTGCATGGCTCTTATAGGATGGTGGAATTGAGTTGATACTGTGCATCTTTATACATGACTTTAGTGAAATATGCTGGCGTCGGATAAGCTCGGGTCTACGTTCAATAGCGACTCCTCCAGACGCCGGCGCATCGCGAGTTTATGACAGTCGCAACCAAGTGAAGTTGATTGCGACTTTGCTTGAGAGACGTCGACATCTACCTCGAACATCCACCACTCCAAGTGCAAAGCAAGGCCACAACAGTCAAGATGGCCTCTGGACGCTCAGAACGCGTCTATCACCAGGACTACATTGCGCGCATCAGATACTCCAACACATTACCACCTCCTCCAAACCCGCCAAAGCTTCTCGACATCCCTGGAACCGGCATCGCCTCGAACAACTACACATCAGCTTCATATGCCCTCAAGCTTGCACGAGAGCAGCCTCTCAACATTGAGGCCGATGCCGAGCTCGGCATGCCCATCGACCTGGTCGGTCTGCCAGGTGTCTTTGACGGAGACGAGAGCGGTATATCCATCATCACTCTCTCTAGCACTGCCCTCATACTAACAGACGACAGCCATCATGGCCCAGGACCCTCCGCCACCGCTCCATCCCAAAGACCGAGCACTGCTCAAGCCGCTATCAGCACTGGGCAAGCCGACAGCAATGAACTCTGGTGTCAGTTTCCTTCGCAGAACAGAATACATCTCATCCAACGCCGCCGCCGTCCAACGCTTCGAGTCGAGTACCTCAAAAGATCTATTGCGCGTGCGCAACGACCCCAAGCGCCGCAAGCCTCCTCCGACCGTCAATCGCGACGACCCTATCAACATCATCAGATCCCTCGTCAAGGGCTTTGACCTTGCCTACCCTGAAGATGCCTACACTGGTCCCGATTCTGAGACAAACATCCGCGGCGCTCCTATCACTGAAGCCGACAGAAATGCTTGGAAGAAGCCGAAACACCCTACCAACCCCAACCTGACCCTTTTGGACTCGTACCCTCTTCTTCCTGACCTGGACGCCATACCGTTGATTGGCGACTATCAGATCGTCAAATTCAGTACCAACCCCGTCGCCCAATCAGATTCCTACGATCATCGCCTCGATACAGCACTATTGCGACCACTCGGCGCAGACCTTAACTTGATGGAAGAGCGTATGGCCGCCCATAAAGCCGACCCTACCATTCCCAAGCCACTTCCTGAATGGGACTACGATTTGTTCCTGGCCGAGCATGAAAGCTCTGTTCGTGGTATCAAGCGTAAGTTTGATCCGAATGACGCTCAAAATGACGACCCGTCACTCTACGACACTGAGGCAGACGGCGAGAGCTTCTTCCAGTTCCAGCGTATTCGCGAGTACGAGACATACCAACAGGCCGGTGATGCCGACAATTCGTATGGCGACACAGTCGCTCTTGCGCTGCATGACTCTGGCGACCGTCTCGAAAAGGGTGCCTACTTCTACCCTGTAAAACAACGAACCAACCTCCGCCCCAAGCGCAAGATACCCGGACTTATCGAGGAAGGCCGTGTCGAGCACGTTGACGTCCTACATGTCAACGTCAGAGACCCAAACTCAGATGAAATCACTATGCGCACAGATCACCAAACTGCGCTTGATCCTACCATCGAGAGTGTATAGAGCGATAGTCAAATGTAACACCTAAAACCAAAAAGATATCATCAGCTACTCCCATTCTCTCTTTCCATTATTTCCACCACTTGGCGAAACAATAATACATTTATAGTTTTTCGATTCAAGCCGTCTTGCGAACAATCGGTCTGATGAACAGTCGTGCTCTGGTTTGCAACGGATGGCAGGTCTGCCTGTCACATGTCAGCCACACTAGTCGTGACTTCCCTCCAGCAACCCTCACTTCCAGACAATACTTTATGACCATCTCGAATTCTATTAATTCAAATCAGCAGCGATGGTCTAGTGGTCAAGACGCTACACAAATATGTCTTGCAAACACAAGCATGAAAGGTTGGAATTCCCTCTCTGGCGATCATTCGCTGAGGTTTCTATGGGCATACCCGGAGTTGTAGAGGCGTGAGTTCGAATCTCACTCGCTGCGTTTGTTTTTGTCCTTTTTATAGCTCACATTCATCTACTTTGATGGCATGTTCGTGTTTCACAGTCATACATCTACATGAAAAATGTCAGCCTTCCTACATACGGTTTGGTGCCGAAAACTCACTGCATATATTGCCTTCCTCCGTAGGTAGCTACCAAGATACATCAATCACTAGTCCACGGACCACAACATCGATACAGCCTTTGTCATCGTGTGTTTGTTTGTTCTTGTTGTGTTCTCATCCATCCAAGCTTGCACGTCCGCTTCTCACAGGATCTAAGACATCATCTCCACGCACCAAGCGTTCGCTTCCATACCGTGTCTGCCTTCAGTCTCAACGTCAACTTGTGCCTTCGGGTCATACAGCGATTTGACACCGCCTCCCAGACTTTCGACCAGTCATACTCTCTTTGTTTCCACTTCCACAAGACCATCAGAACCCGGTATTATTTCACTAATCCCATCTTCTTCACTCCTCTTTACTTCTCTTCTAACAGGCAAATCTAGCATCTTTGATCAAAATGCCTGGCAGACCCGACCTCAGTCAGCTACCCAAGCAGCGCAAGGAGCCAATCGATGACCCTGAAGATTATATTGACCTCTCGGATGATGAGGGAGACCACACCGAGGCCAGTCCAGTGATTGAGGAACAGCCGCAGAAGGTTGAGGAACAGCCGCAGAAGGTTGAGGAACAGCCGCAGAAGGTCGAGGAAAAGGTTCTCGAGCAGGGCCGACCTCAGTCAGCTCCCTCAGCAGCGCAAGAAACCAATCGACGACCATGAAGACTATATCGACCCCTCAGATGGTGAAGAAGACCATACCGAGGTCAATTCAGTCATAGAGGAACGACTACAGCAGATCGAAGAACAAGCTTTGAATCAGGACCAGGTTCTCGAATCGCCGCGCAAGGTCAAATTACTGAGCTGCATGGGTCGAAGGTGGAAGCCGGGACACTACATAGTACCGCTGCTCTTCTATATCATTATATTGACAGAAGAACCCCTTCCAAAATTCAACTTTTGACAAGTTCGCAGCGTGATGTGTGCTCAAAGATGTTCGCCCGATGCAAAGACCTTTGCAAACTCAATTGATTTTCGTTCAACAACATCGGCATTGCCAAATCATGATGTCGAATCTGACCTGCAAAATGCAGTCACGATCATCGGTGTCGCGGCAGTCGAAACGTCCGTACGTGGTGGCTATTGCAGTCGCTCCTGCCTTGAGGAAGGTGCCAGGCTTCTTCGAATTTCTCTTTCTCTTCCTCTGGCAAATTGCACAACCAAGACTATTCTCTCCTATAGTTGTTCGTCACGGTTGTTTTAGATATTGTAGCGTGTCCTTGCGACATTGCTGTGATCTATTCACCTGGGGATCATTCCCTGATGATTTTTAAAAACACTAACATCAGGAAGCGCTCTCATAGCTCATCACCTGGCATAAAGGCCAAGAAGTTGGCTATCATCAACTCCTTCGGTTGTTCGGTCATTATACAACGACCTCCTACAGAGTACCCTCCTGCAAAGGAGAATGCCCAAGGAGATGACAGCTCAGACGATAGCTCCATCGACTGGGACAACTATGGATACCAGGGTCCAGGGAATCTGATACCACCCAGCTCACCACCAGCCAACGACTCCTAGGGGCGATGGCGTTTCCGACACCACAACTGACGAGACATAGGAGGTCTCCACTGGAGCAACATCTACCATGGAGACCCCTGGAAGACCTGGATACCAGAATCCGCCGAACCAGACACCACCTGGCTCGCCGTCAAACAGCAAGACTCCCAAGGGTCATGGTCCTCCTGGTTTCACAATCATCGAAATGCAGAAAGGTTTCACCGGAGTCGCATCTGCCACCGAGATCCCCGGACCGTCAAGGGAAAATCTTTGACCGTGCTAAGGCACGCTTCTTTCGCCAGCACAGCCGAGGCCAACACGTCTTCGTCGAACCGATGCTCAGAATTTTCGAGAAGTTTGAGAAAGAAGGCACTTTAAGGCATGCAATGGCTGTGAGCACCAACAACCAAGCATTCGCATGCGATTTATTCATCCTTGATCAGATTGCTGCCGAAGATCCTGGCCTCAACGGTCGATTTGCCTTCTCGCTGGCTGAATATTGATACCGAGGGATGTTGAGTGTCTTTATTCTTTGTTGCCTTCAAGAATCTCTTGTGCGTCGGAGTATCGCTCTCAAGATTGTCGACAACCTGCTTACTGACATATTCGCCGTTAGGTCCGTAGTAGCGAGTATAGACGCTCGCGGGCATCTTGCCTTCCTTGCGTGTCTGGTTAGAGTGTGCTGGGTTCTCTCTGCCAGTGTGACGTTTGTGGATTGTGTCGTCGACCAATTTGTAAGCAGGATGGTCCTCTTGAAATTGAAGGTGGTCTGGAACCTCCGTCAAGACCCGCACCTTATTAACCTTATCATCGAGATTGTGTAGTTCTCGATGATTGGATCTGCCATCACATGATCTCCTTCATCTTCAGAGCCGAGGTCAGTCTCGTCTTCGTCCTCGTTTGGCTCCTTGTGCTGCTGTGGCGACTGGCCGAGATCTGGGATGCCAGCCATGTTGATGTGATTGTGAGAAGAGAAAGTAGGTGAGCAGAGTGGAAGCAATGGGAAAGAGCGTGCGTGGTCCAAGCTTTGGAAAAAGAGCACCTTTTCAGGAAGGAGCCATACGATCAAGGCCTCTCCGTGGACCTGCCTTCTTCTAGAATTGTATTGTGTATTTTTGCGGCTACACTGCTTCGCTAGCACACGGAAAGGGAGAGCAGATATCGAATGCACTCTGGGTATGACAAGCGAACCGGACCTGAGATAGACGCCTCTGACTGGGTCATTGCAGCCATTCTCTCGCAATGATATGAGTGTGGTAACCGGAGACCTGCGCCTAAGCTAACGGCTTACATGTCAAGGAAAACATATCCCTGTATATTCTGCGCCATGACTGACTGGCCAGAAGAGCTGTCTTGATACGGCTTGGAAGGTGTAAGCAATTCCTGGATGCTCAGATCAAGGTAGGCATGAAAGAAGTGGACCAGCATAGTCCCTACCGAGAGAAGCGGCCACCAGCATGTTTTCTGGTTTGATCCTACGGCCTTGTTCTGTCTCCTCTTCCTCGTCATGAAGGAGATTGGCAGATCTTCAAGACATAGCGTCTGATTTCCATTCCCTGTAGGCATGTACTATAGTCAACATCCCTTTGTCGTGAACGGGGCAGTGATATTCAGCAGGTCCGCGATTGTAAGGTAGGACCTGCTGCCGCTCCAAGCTCGCGCCAGTGGTCCATGACAGAGAAACCTGTGGGAGTGCCAATAGGTCCAAGAGTGTCTATGGATTATCTTATCAACAATGGCACAAAGCAGATATTGAGTCGCCCGTCTTGTCTGTGTGCCAGAGGTTGTCAAACATGTTGATAGCGAACCCTTCTAGTCCTGGTCGGTAGCACCTCGCTCCTCAAGAGCTTCACAAGATGAGCCAGTACTGTCGAGAACGCATAGCAAGCCACAAGGAACATGAGATGAGAAGAAAGAGTCCAGAACACTGGCTTGATAAGAATTATTGTTGGCGTGCGGCTGGGATTCCAATAGCTTGACCAAACGGCGAAGTCAATTCAGATCAGATAACGAGTATAACTTGCATAAGTTCTACATAAGATATCTGGCTAATATGGTCTCTTGGGTGACACAGCATGTACAGCCGTATATGAAACAGGCACAAGCGGAACAAAAACACGCAAGTTGAAAGGGGCTGGCAGTTTGAGGAATGCGAGCTGAAAGTGGAGAGCTGAGACGTCACCTTCAAGCCCGCACTGATTCCGCAGCCACATTTGGGTGCTTCTGAGCCGCCAAGACCACAGTCAGTCTGCTCTTCCATGGCCATACAAGGTCATAATTATTATTCCGCTTTGATTTATACGTGCATTTGCATGTTACGATGTCTCTGATAGATTGTCGTCGTTTGTAGAAATGTGTTTGTCCTCAAAAGAGACGTGTCAATAATAAGTTTCATTGCGACCAAGCTTGCGCGGATCGGCTTAGAGACGATCACGTGTGAGGAAGGCGTTCCCCCTCTCCAAATTCTAGTAGTCAAGCAGAGGCCTCTCACTCAACTTTCGCTGTGGTTCCTCTCTCATACAATCTCTCACCAAACTCGACTCTCATACAAAATCGTAAGTCGCGGCGCGTCTTCCCGGCTTCAAGCTGTCTGCACCAAACAAACCAGCTTCACCAACACATCATTCAACCAACTTCACTTCTTTCACACAACAGGAAAGAGCGATCCGATGGCTCCTTCCGTCACTTGTCTTGTTCTATTCTTTCCTCCACGCGCTCTGAACCTCATCTATCATGCCGTCCTTTCATCACACCAAAGACTAACACAATCACTTTTAGTCTCTACACAACCACAACACATCTAACTCTCTAATCACTTTCGGTATGTCAATTATCTCTTCAATCGACGCGTCGCTATCCTCAATTGCGCCCGTAAGACGCGTCTTTGAAGTTGCGGTGTTTCCATCCAGCTCTTCATCAAGCGCGTCACTTCATCACTACATCAACCATCGCATCACCTCACACTTGTCGCATTGCTTCAATTCAAAGGCCAATCTGCTAACCTCGACTCCGCGACTCAGATTAAATCAAACCAACATGCCTAAGGAAAGAGCCACCACTCGCAAGGCCGCCAAGAAGGACGGCGGTAAGAAGAAGAAGGGTATGTTCTATCCCACTCACTTCAGTACTTCATTGCGCATCATGACTGACTTTGTCGCCAGACCCCAACGCCCCCAAGCGTGGTCTTTCCGCCTACATGTTCTTCGCCAACGAGCAGCGCGACAAGGTTCGCGAGGACAACCCCGGCATCAAGTTCGGTAAGTCATCACTTTCTCACGTTCATTTTCAACCAAACGACTAACAAGATCAATAGGTGATGTTGGCAAGATCCTCGGTGAGAAGTGGAAGAGCCTCAACGAGAAGCAAAAGACTCCCTACGAGGCCAAGGCTGCCGCCGACAAGAAGCGTTACGAAGAGGAGAAGGCTGCCTACACTGCCGTAAGTTTCTCCCAAGCATTTCATTTATCTTCAACAATCAAACTGACTTGACAACAGGGCGGCGATGCTGACGAGGAGGAGGACGAGGAGTAAATCACTCCCTTCTCACCATCCAACGACATGACCAAAGTCATCAACCGTCACGTTTAATCTTCTCATTCATGGCCTTGTCTTACTGTTTATCACATGGAATTGCTTCTCGAGTTTTTTACTATTTTTTCTATCGCATGTCTTCTACACACGGATACGAATCGGAGGGGCAAAGGGTTGGGGAGGAGCGGAGCAAACAATGAGCGATTTCACTGGCTAATCCGGAATGGGGATTGTGGTGTTTTTTCTCTGTGGCTTATACCCAACGTTCATCATGTTAGCTACTGCATTATGCCTCGCACTCATCAAACAGACCACGAGGCCGCGGCAATTCGAAGCTCGATGTTTTCATGATTGACATGTCATTTCTCTTGCTTTTATTGTGACGATTGTCAAACTTGAGAAGCACGCTTCGCGATCAATCATCCTTGTCTTTGTCCTGATCGCCTTCAGAGGCTGGTGATCTGGCTGTTCTTGTGTATCCATACCACGAGTCACTTGTGCAACCGAGAAGTAGGCGTTACACCATGTGTATAAGTGGAATGGATATTTTCATACGATGTAGCAGGTCTTTGCCTGCTTGGAAAGGCACCTTCCACTATGCCACTGCTCTAAGACAAGTCCCTTGAACCCCAAAACTCCTTTGACAAATGCACAACATGCTCGCTTCTTACTTTTACTGTCGTCTCATTCCCTCTGAAAGACGACCGTCAAGCCCATAAAGGCCAGCATCACAGTCTTGAGCCAGGGGTACTCGGCCAGGAGAATGGTGACGTAGCCCACGAAAGGAACGTAGCCAACCACACTGCCGATAACGTCTGTCTTGCGGTTCAAAAAGTCCTGGCCTCTGGCGTAGAGTTCGGTGTCATCGGCTGCGTTGTTGTCGCCCTTTGTGAGGAGTTGGAGGGGAGGTGCATCGAGTCTGTTTTCACAATTGATCATTAGCATCGACCTCACAAGACTCACAAGCAGAGCAGTAGGGAAAGAAAGAACAGCTTACCCAACACCACCACCAAATCTCCTGACAACTCTATGCACGATGGGGATATCCTTGCCCCTCACATTATACACCACCACCTCTCCAACCTTAGTATCCAGCCCTCTATTCCACAAGAACAGCAGGTCTCCGCGTTGGAAGGCGGGTTCCATGGATCCGGAGAGTACAACGACGATGGGAGAGGACGAGTCTGTTGCGACCGAGAGGCCCTTCCAGAGCATGAATGCTGTGCTGAGAACGAGGGCAAAGTTTAGGACTTGGGTCGCTAGTTGGCGGGGTTGCATGTTGGAGAGGGAGCCGAGCATTTTGACGGTTGTTGGGGTTGGGTTTTGGGAGCGTAGAGAGGGGTTTGGTTCTGGGATTTGGGGGCTGCTGGTTGTTGGTGGAAGCGTAGAGTCAAGTTGTCGCAGTCGGGGTGTTGAGGAGCGTAGAGTTGATTGATGAGGGGTTGTCTTGTCAGGGCCGGCTATTGTCCACTGCCTCTTTGCGATGAGTCAAGAATGCAATTGCGGTTGTTTAAATCATCTTGAACGTCAAGCTGTCCAAAGCTTCGACTGCGATTCGGGGAAACTGCGGGGTCGTGTCCGAGTGTTCATGTCTTTCTTGACTGGAGCACAACCCTGGCCTTGTCTTGTCGTGATGATAATTCTCCAGTGTCTGCACTGATTTTACATCAAGTATTGGTATTCTTCTTGATACCGATGGTATCGGGTTTATAAATGTCCTATTAGCTCGAAAGGTCAATCTGTGGTTGTCCTGCTTCGATGTTTACAAATGGTCGACTTCCAAGGACAAGCTTCATCCTCAATCACACCAACTTGTCCGTAGACTTCAAGTCTCGTCAACAATGTGTCCGAAACTCCTTGCACTAAGTAACAATTGACAGTATGATCTGAGTTGCATATGAAGACCATACCGCTTCTTGGAAGATATGATGGGCGAGTTGACATCAGGAAACCACAAGTCGAAGCGGGAATTAAGAGCACCTGAAGACACAGGCATGAGAACACTGAAGTCAAAGATTGGCAAAACAATGCGATCAGATACACTGAGTCATACGTACTGCAAGTTTATGGACATTTCGCAACCGAATCGAGATGAAGAAGGTGTGGTTGATAATGATACATCATTTCATAAAGGGAAATTATCTAATAATACAAGTCTACTCCATTTCTATTCATACACATCAAAGTCGAAGCAAGGGTATAGTGACTTTGAATCGTTTACTGGGCAATGGCGGAGGTACCGTTGTCCGGGCCGGGAAGACCCTATCAGAATTGTCAGTGTCAAGATCTTCATTCTTGATGAATATCAAGAAAACTCACCTCCTCATCGCCAGGCTCCTGGTAAGAGCCCTTGGGCTTAGCGGCACCACGAGTGCGCTCATCGATGATGTTGTCCTCGTTCATGGCAGCCTTTTCGTCTTGCTCTGGAAGGATGTTAGCTTTGTGTTGTATAGAGAGAATGAGAGACGAGAGCGCATACCAAGAACCTTGTCGGAGTCGGCAGTGTCAGGGTCAATGGGGTCCTCAATGCCAGCCTCGTCCTTCTGGACGGGGATCTCGCTCTGGCCAGTACGGCTGGCGTAGTCATTGTCGGCGGCAACGCCAGTGGAGGTCTCGGGGGTGTACTCGGCAGACATGTTGATAAAGTGTTGAGGTAAAAGGGTAGAGGATTTGTTGTTGTAGTGTTTGTGATTTGAGATAGAAATTGGAATGATGAGAAGAGAAAAGCAGCAAGCAGAACAGGATACTTATACCCACTTCTTGATGTCCTGTCAAAAGCACCCACCATGCATACAAGCGATGACAGACACTACCTCATCGTCGTTTATTGTGACAGTCAATTAACGATCAACGACACAACAGGCACGTCACACCCGTCATCTTCGCGTTTGGCAAGACGTGTCCAGGGCCATCAAAGATACTGACATCAATGAAGTACCCAAAACGGGCAAGTGTATGTTGGAGAATGAACCCTCGGTGACGACAAGGCTAGATAGGTAGGGCCTCTGGCTCTTTGGATCGTTCCATGCAGATTCGATCGAAGGGCAATTGACTTTCACCCATGATTCTGTCGCCAACAGCAACCATCGTGACGGACGCGATCGCTTCGTGCTGGAAGCGTGAAAGAGGCTGGAAGTGCATGCGAAGAAGACGTCAAGGTGAGATCTCATCGTCATTTTCCAATACTTATCCCCGATCGGGTAAAGCGTCAGATCTCGTGTACCTTGCATCGGACAGATCTACCAGATCTTCTCCACA
Source organism: Aureobasidium sp. GC_Fusr_1 (assembly GCA_026538705.1). Taxonomy (NCBI): domain Eukaryota; kingdom Fungi; phylum Ascomycota; class Dothideomycetes; order Dothideales; family Saccotheciaceae; genus Aureobasidium; species Aureobasidium sp. GC_Fusr_1. The sequence continues at coordinate 56,045 of JALPCE010000035.1, read as the reverse complement.
GATGATGTTGTTCCTCCAGCCTCGCGCGCAAACGACATCGCTTTGTTCAAAATTACGGTGGAGTTTTGGTTGTGGTTGTTGTGGTGATGTTGGAAAAGGAAAGTCGATAGCTGCACCTCTTGACGTCAGCGTATATGCGTTGCTCAACGGTAAGAGGGCATGTTCTGATACACTGCACTGATGATAGAGAAGTTTCAAGCGATATGGAAAAGAAAATCGTTCATGTCGTTGGCCGTCGACCCATTAACAGTAAACCTATAACGCCCTCCTTTGCATCGCTAAACCGAAACCCGAAGAAACATCATGACAAGACTTGAAAAGGGAAGGGTATAGAACGTGCCAGTATAAAAACATGTAAACGACTGCAATGCATGTGTCGACGGCGTGTCGACGGCGTGCTGTGGTGAAGAGCTCGAACGAAGAGAAGAGTCAATTGGACTCGAGATCAACGGGCCTATGCCTTCTTCTTCGAGGCACGCTTCTTCTTAGGAGCAGGCTTCACCTCCTCCTCGACAGCTGCTTCGGGTTCTTCAGCGGCTTCTTCAACAGGCTCAGAGGCGGGCTCAGCAGGTTCCTGAGCATCATCTGCCTCGTCCTCGGACTTGACAACATCCTTGGACTTTGCCGTCTTGCGAGGTTTAGCGGCAGCCTTCTTCTTTTGAGGAGCAGGCTCGGTATCGGACGACGAACCAGCGTCGGGGTTGGCGACTGGGACTGGCTTCTTTGCTCTGGAAGATTTTCTGGTAGGCTCCTTGGGGACGTCAGCCTCCTCGGACTTGACTGCCTTCTTGCCCTTGGCAGCCTTCTTTGGAGCAGGTGCGGGTGATTCGGGCTCGTCGACATCAGACAACTGCTCGGCCTTCACCTTTCTGCCCTTTGCGGTCAGTCTTCTGGGTGCCATGGTATCGTCGACGTCGGAAGTCTCCTCTGCCTTGACGGCCTTCTTGCTTTTGGCGATCTTCTTTTGAGGAGCAGGCTTGACGTCGGCCTCTTCGCTATCGACATGATCGTCGGCAACCTCGTCCTTGACTGCCTTCTTTCCTCTGGCCTTCTTAGGTGGGGGAGCCTCAGCTTCTTCATCGTCGGCATCGGCCTTCTTGCGACCGCGCTTCTTGGGGGCCGGCTCGGGGGCAGAGGAACTAGGAGGGTTTTCACCTGCAGCTTCGGCAGCGGCAGCAGCCTGAATGGATGGTCAGCAGGGAGACGGAAAGAGATTGAAGGACTGATAGTATTACCTCTTCTTCCTTCTTCTTCTTGGTCTTTCTGGGACCAGTACCGCTCTTTCCAGGGACATTGAACTCGGGATCACCCTTCCAGTCTTCCATGTCGACGTGACCTTGGTCCAGAGCGCGGTAGACCTTTTCCTGGAGTTCATGGGGCAGCTCTTCGTAGCCATCGACGTAGTCCATGTCCATGCCGCACTCGGCCTTCATGTTTTCGAGTTGCTTCGGGGTGACGCAGCCCCTGGAGGGTGTAAGCGAGGAAATCAGCAGAAAACAGGCACTGACTTACCAGTGGCGGTAGGCCCAGCTCTGATGCTCGTGGATTGTGACTTGAGTAGCTTGGCGAAACTCGCCCTTCATGATCTTGACGCCCTTGTCCTTGCAAGTTGTGGCCTTGCAGACGGCGCGGTTGTTGGGACTGAGCTCTGGGAACGTGTTAGTATTGCATATGTTGCTGCGTATGATGTGAGAGGAGATACCAAGACGATAAGGCATTGTGATGGTGGTTGATGTGATCAGAAGGAGAGTGAGGGAAAGGGATTGTGTTTGCGCAAATCAAAAGGTCAGGAGACGAAGAATGGCAGGCAATTTATCAACAAGTCGAAGAGAATGAACAGAGTGCGTGAGACAGACTTGTCGTGTCGCAGACAGCTAAAAAGACGATATCTTTGTTCAGGCAGAGACAGTGATGTGAAGGCAGACGCTGGCGCAGAGTCGAAACGCGAGAGACGCGTTGAGTCTCGCCGGTGACGTGCGCCCAGACGGCGGCCGCAATGCAGCGTCGGCGAGTCGGAGCTTGTGGATTTAGGATTGACCCTCAAAAAATGTACGACATCAAGACTCGATACGGCAAGAGGCAAGGACATTGTTAAGTGTTCAGACACAAGCCCTGATTTCTCCCGTCAGCATAGAATGCTCGGAGCAAACCAATGCAAAGATGCTGCGCCCGGATAGCAGGTCTGAGGACATTTGCCTGCCGCAGCAATACCCGACCACGACTGCACTTGACACACCAACGATACGCCCAACATAGCGCCTTCCCTATTGTACAAGACGCTTACAGCGCCGCCCCTTCTGTCGCTCCTTCCTCACGAGACGCCCAACTTAGCGCCGCCGCTGCCTCACCCATTGCTCAAGACCAAGACTACGACAGTCTCGTCGGCGCCGACAATGACACGTTCGAAACACTCGCCAGCGGGCTGAAAGGCTCGTCACGGCGTGCTGCCATCCGACACCGCCAGGCATTGCACAAAGGCGGCTTTGCTTACATCGACCTGTCCAAACTTCCTGCCCGCGATGCTTCCCGTACCGCCGAGGCGTGGATGCCCACCATCGAAGCTGCTCTGCCTCCCTGTTTGCGCACTCCCGGCGCTCCCAAAATCACAGACGACCCATTCTCGGCTCAAGACATCAGTCGAATCATCCACATCTCGTCTTACACGTACGAACTGGATCTACTATCCTTCTTGGCTGTCAAGCAGAACCGCCCCAAAGCTGCCGTCTGGTTGGCTTCAATGGTCATCTCGCACGATTTCAAACCTGACCCGACGCCCCCAAAGGACACCAATGTCTGGAACACCTGTCTGCCACCCCATTTCTCTTTGTCTGAATATACTTGCCGCACTCGCGATGGGGATGCCGTCTTATCGAATCCGCCTGCGCACAACCCTACCAAGGACTTACACCCGCCTCCTTCATTGGACCACCTCACCGCAGAATTGCATCCTCTCGAAGAACCGCTCCCTTCCATTCTGCGCCATGAGACCCTCGGTCAGATCTGGTACAGTCTGGCGAGAATGATCATTGTAGACGCAGGTCGCGCCAACAAGGACAAAGCCAACCAAGCCATCAAGCCCGAAATCCTCGAGATTATCGCAATCTTGCACCACTCCGGTGCTATGCCCTCTTCCATCTACTCATACCAGCCACCTACCGATTCCATGTCCTTGTGTCAGCCTCCTACTCTGCATCTACTTTCCAACCAAATCATTACCTCCCTGACTGACGCCGCCTGGAGGGCCCATGAGACCAACGTTGTTGAAGAGGCCAAAGAAAGAGGCGGTGTTTATGAATCCTTGAGGCCTGAGATACCCGGTTCCATGTACAAAGTTCATGTTACTGGACTCGGCCACGAAATCTGGCTCGAGTTGGTTCTATGGGCAATGTTATACGGTCGCTATTACAAACAAGGCGTCAAAGTTCTCAGATTTATGCACGCAAGGTTGGGAGGTGACAAAGCCTGGTCTGTTTTGTCCTGGAGAGAGCTGGCCAATCCCATCGTTCAGTCCGGACAAGAAAAATCCATCAATTGGGATGAGGTCAAGTACATTTTCAACACAGGTATCTCGGATACCGATCAGACCATCAACAAGAAGAAGGTTCGCAGAACTATAAGTGCAGAAGTTGTTGCTTCTTTCATCGACGCCGCCGTATCGCACGTCAGCGCCGGTGTCGGCTCGCGAGGTATGTCTCCTGAGGATCCAGCTCGTTTTCTGAAAGCAATGAGGGGCTTCTTTAGCGCCAACAACATGAGTCTGGGCTACACCTCGTGGGACGCCATAGTTCTACGCTTTTTCGAGTCAAGAGGTGTCGATTTCGAGAAGGATCCGCAGTTAGCGGGCCAGATCAGCTCAGTAGCCTCCTTGTTCGGCGATGATATTTCTGCTGTCAATGCTCCTACTCGTGACCAGCTATGGCAACCTACACCAGCATATGTCTTGGATGGCTCTGCAGCTAGTATTGGTTACCACCACCGTCTTCTCAGAGCTCACATCAAACTTGGCAGTTTGTCTGGTGCTATGGACGTGGTTCGGAGTCTGCAACACCTTACAGACATCAACAAGCAGAGATCGATCCAGGAGTTCTTTACAAAGCAACAAGATGCCACGATGCAGGATGAAGAAGAAGACACATCGGAGTTCGGATTCCAGGGCCGCTATGGTGGTATCCATTATCCCAGTTTCTTCCCTCAGATACCTGTTCCTATTCTGGCTGATCTTGTCACCCTGGTCGTCGACTCTCAAGCTCTCGAGCTAGGTTCATGGCTGCTATATTCTGAGGACCTGGATGGTCCAATTATCCACAAGGATCTGTACAGTGATCGCATCATGGGTCCACCTCTGATTAGACTTGCTGCCAGCCTTGATGACGAGGTTCTCATGCGCAAAGTTCTGCAATTTCAAAAGGATTCTTCGGGAACAGAACCCCCTGAAGAAGTGTTGAACGAGCTATTGGATCAGCAAATAGAAGCAGGAAACTGGCCTTTCGTTGACAAAGCTCTGGAGAGTTTTGCCAAGGGTCCAATCCATGGCTACAGTATCAGTACAAACACTGCTGCGAGTATGATTCGGGTGATTCTACGCGAGGCAAAACCTTGCACTGGCGATCTTTCGCGCCTCGAGACTTCTGTATCTGCAAAGGCCTTCCAGAAAATGTTAAGCTTCCGAGCGAAAGGCGAAACTCGACGTGCCAAACGCGGTTACAAGAGACAAGATACTTTGGAACTTGACAGCCGTGTTTGGCGCTTGCTTGCACTCATCAACGATGACTGGAGACAGTATGCCTGGAAGGTCTACCCAAACATGGCTGGTTACAATTATGTTAATTTCACGCCTAGAGCATTCAACAGAATTCTCAGTGGTGTTGTCGACACTTACGGCTCTACTGCAGGCAAGCAGTATCTTGGCAAATTCTGGCCGGATTCACTCGAGGATGAGCCTCCGCAGGCTTCGAGGAATGATGACATTCCAGGTGGTGTACCCCGTATGGCTTCATACCGTCAGGATACAAAAGTCTTGACCTCTCTCTATACTCAACGACCCGAGCACCGGATTCACATTGCTGGGCCTGATGGGAAAAGGGCTTCGATCAATGTCCCTGATCAACCTGGTATGAACCTTGCGACGATTCATATCATTCTGAAACAGGCTTTGACCGAAGCTGGTGGCCAATATACACTTGTACGTCAGGAAGCCGAGTGGGCATGGAGAACAATGAAGAAGTTTGGATTGCTCAATCGACACGTCCGAGACGAGCTTAGAGATGTGCCTGAGTTTGCAGACTACCCTGAGCTTACCCATCTCGACAAGGAATCTCGGCGTACAGAGGTTGAGACCGATCTCGAGGACTCTCCTGACGATGACCTCAACAATGCTCTGAAGAATAAAGCACAGGAAATGGAAGGTGAATACTAAGAGTCTCACGACGGAGAACATAGACTTGTACATACCAATACCCACAGCAGGTCCTTGGATGATGGCGTATAGAAGGTGTTTGTTGAAAGGGACTGTAAATATTGGGAGTTTGTTTCATACATTGCATAGCGGGCTTTTAGTACTGTATCATATCATACACTTTTTGTTCATACCACAACACTTCTGTTACGACAGATGATCCTATCGAGGCGTCGCTCCTTCTGCATGTATTGCCAATAATCCACAGTCTCAACGGAAAGCACGAGTAATTGGCTCGTTTTGACGCTTGAGTATCGTGCCTTCCCATTCTCTTCTTCCTTTGCGTACATTCCAGTACTCTACTGTCTGTTGATATGACTCAGATGGTCAATATCCTGTTCAGCCAATATACATTTGTCAATAATCCCCTCAACCCGAATCGACCCAGGAATCAAAAGCAGACAAGACAGTTGAAGTATTACGATATTCCTTGCTATGAGCTTTGTCATGGTAAATTCATTGTCTCTGTTTTTGCTGTTGCTGTTGTTTTTGCTGTTGCTTCTGGCTAAGGTTCGTACTTTGTTTTCTTTCCACTTTCTCTTCTCTTGCTTAAGTGTGCTTCCTTGTCAGTCACAGTGGATATTGGTATGCTACATATAGCTCAAGCACCAGTCCATGTCCAGAGACATTCGTCTTTAATGTAACACCCAGGGTTAGCACAGCAGAGAGGTCAAGTAAACAGGGAGAATTGTCGTTACTTGCGTATACAGCCACTCAAAAAATTCCATGTCATGAGCATGACCCTGTCAACATCAATGTTGAAAACCCACGACTTGAACAATGTGAAATTATATTATAAACACAGTTTTGAACTGGCCAATACACAATAAGAATGGCGGGTCAACTAACCTAGCGATATCTACACAAAAAAGATCAAAACAAACGAGTATAGATATTGCTCAACGTGTAACCAGTCACAAAAAGCAGACCAGTACAAGATTAAAAAATAAGCCAAAAAACAGAACGAGAAAGCAAACACAAAATTAAGTAGCAAGGAACGAAGCAACAAACCAAACAGATTGAGCAAAGGAAGCCATATAGCGAGCAAGTAAACGAGGAGATACTGCAAAGTTCATCGGAAGAAAGGCGATCGTGCAATACGACCAGGAAACAAGGTCAAGACGAGTCATCAAATATGAGAAAATCGCGTCGCACAACCCAACAAGATCGATTGACTAGTATAGAAAAGAACGACGACATGGCTACCTCAAAGAATCAGAGAAAGGAAAAGACTGATTCAAGATTTTAGAAGTGGAAGGAGCAATCAAGAAATGAGAGGGAGAAGGAGTGAGATATAAAGAAGGAAGGAGTGATAGCAGTATGTAAAGAAGAAGGAGCGATGGCGGTACAGAGAAGGAAGGAGCGATGGAGGTGCAAGGAAGGTAGGAGCGATGAAGATACGAAGAAGGAAGGAGTCAACATGTGCTGGGTAGAGAGAAGCCATCCACGCAACAACGTGTGAGATCAGGTCAGCACACACATGGCAATGAGAACAAGGGACACAGTAAAGGAACATGTAGTGCTGGAAGATGGTGTAATCGTCTGGTTTCAAGCGAGTGTCTGTTCAATTTCGAACTTGAAAGGGAAGACTGAGGACTACCCTATGCAGTAGCACTGTGAGCAAGTCCGCCCTGGTCTGCGATTCTATGCATGTTGCCTCGACAGTCTGACAAAAGTCAACAGATCAATGTGATCGAGTGTTTCAAGCCCTACCCATAAGATACCGCAACTCACAACTTGTGTGCCCTACACCGTCTAGGCTCTCAATAGAAGAACCAACAAAACCATGGCTGGTCGTCTGATACATTACCAAAGTTGGGTCAAAAGTGTCAAACCAGCCGGCCCGTCAAGCTTCTTTTCGGTCCCAGACACGGCATCTAGCGAGCCGGCCACGAAGCGTTATGACCGAGACCCGCGGGCAGAAGACAATAATGATCCGGAAAAATATTTGCTCTTGAAATTTCAGTCAATCCAATATTGAGCTAACCATTACAAGCTGTTGACAAGATGAATCGTAGGTGGCTGGACACTTCTCGGATGTTGAGTAAAATAGCGGATGAGATATCTCGATTGCTCTGCAGTGCGTGGTTACCGGAAGCGAACGGATGGTGACATGTTCTGTGCGAGGTTTTCTCTCTCGTTGCTCCGCTATATCTCCACTCTAGAAGATATCTGGGGAAGCGGTACTTGTTGACTGTTTGGTCAGCATTAGTGGCTGTCAAAGCGGATGTGCAGGTGTGGACTGTGGAGCCATATGGAGACTCGCAGGTATTGACAAGGCAGCGTATTGACATGGCAGTACTGGGATATATGTGGTTCAAGACTATTTATTTTCGTCGATCTGGAAGTCAAGATGCAGTGAAAGTGACTGCCCTACAACAAGAAGGAGGCACAGGTCATGTCTTGCCTCTCAAGTGCATCGCATTGCACAGGAGTCGTACACAGATGCCGCGCTTGCGTGTTCGTTGAGAGATGGAGATGCCGAGCATGGTTAAGATCTTGGATATGACAACGCAATGATGAGATGCATTCGCAATCCAAAACTTGTACCGATCCAGCGCATCGGAAATCGATCTTGGTATTAGGTATGGTCCGTGTATACTGTTGAATTCTGTGCTCTTTTTGCCATTCTGAAGAGATGGTTCTACTGTAAGCGCAACGAGCTTCCAGATCACATCAAATCCTTTTACATCCGTGAAGCGAGGTGAAAATTGGAAAAAGTCTCATAGGTCAGAAATACGAAAAGACGGCCGTTTCTGTCTCGGAGGGCGCAGCACGTTGCAAACGGCTTTTTGGGAGACGTTAGGAGCGAAGACGCGCTCCCGCGTTTTCGCTTCCAGTTGTGGCGGGCGAGGGCCGTTACCCCTGTTTTTGGCTGGCAACAACGACACGCAGCCATGGCATACAAATCGACGTAGGGGGTTAGGGGGCATGAACTGCCAGCCATTACAGGCTGAACAATGTCTAGATCGCGTTATGCATCAGACGTTTCTTCTACATCTGCCTCCTGAAGCAGGGTATCGAACGACTGCAGAGGACTACAACGCCTCACAGTGTAAGTCACAAGACGCAAGCCAAAGGCTCTAGACAGTCGAAGATCTTGAAAATCATGGTATTGAACAGACAATCATGACGATAGGGTGTGGTTGGACTCGACTGTCCTCAAGCCAGATTGAGCCACCATCTTTGCCTGCTCGTATGCCTTGATCTCTTGTCACCAAGCCAGAATGATAAAAATAGTTGTTCTCCATCCGGGGTAGTGTTCATGAGGTCCTGTAGTATCAATCTCTATTCCTAGAAGAGCTCACGAGTGCGTCGTCCACTATAAAGGCACCAGTCGCACTACAGACCCATGTCAGTAAAGCTTCTGATGACTGGGACATCGGAATGAGAGACCGTCGTGGCTGAATTTGGTTCGTTATGCTGCAAACAGTATTCGTTTCCGCAATCTCTGCATCGGCGGATGTACTTTGCTTTGCACTCTTCGCATGTGCGTTTGCAGGCGATGCAGTCTTGGTGTACGCCCTATAACATGTCAGATCTGTGGTAGTCGAGTGCTTGCTTTAAACATGACGCGGCGCGAGAGTATGCAGGATTCCACCAAGACCGAGCTCCCAACTCTGTCGAAGACGTGGACAAAGCCATCAAATAGCATGATGCTTACACTTTGGAGATCTCCCACCAGAAGTTGCAACAAGCATTTCTAGTAGACAAAGCTCTGCCTCATGTAAACACTGCGCAACACAATTCTATCCTCTGGGTAACCCGGTCTCGGTGGGATGTCTTTCGAGAAGCGCACACGCTGTGTATCATCCCCACATGCCATCGGCTACAGGCAACATCTCGCCTACGAGGCAGGTCTCGACGCAAAGATTGGAATATACCTTTACTGCAGCATTTGCGCTCAAAGCTTCCAGGGCCCAACCACCATCGTCCTGTAAGCCATCCTCGGGCGAATTAGGGTGCTGTCGCTTTGCTCGTGAGACCGGCTCTCGGTAACAGTCCTCGCACCACCACTTGTTGCATCTTTCGCACCACCGCTCGCGAAGACACTCTAAGCATCGTAGAATCAGTGGCGGCACGTCGGCGTCCTGTACAATAGGTCTCTGTGCAGATCTCACCGTGCTGGCATGCAGCGGAGGAGGAGCCAGCAATGGGAAGTTGAAATCCGCGTCTCGGTCGAAGACCGCGGGCTGTTCGGGGCAGGAACCGCACGATTCGCAACCTCTTGAACCGAGTGCGATGTTCGCGATGGCAGGCCGTAGTAGCCGGTCCGATGTTGTTCTAGAGGGATCATGCCTCGGACCGCGACAGAGCACTGCATCAAAGGCTATGATACCTTGACATGCGAGCAATATATCGGCCCAATCTGGTGCAGGAGTATGTTTGGTGCTGCCTTCGGTATCCCAAACGTTACCTTTGGTCTTCCACCAGTCGTCTAAGGGCTGGTTGTGATTGAGTGACGCAGAGAGCGCCACCTCAGATCTTGAGTTCCATGCAGCACCGATCTGAGCACCCTCCGATGACATGACACCCGTCGATACACGGCTTGAAGGTGCGGTTTGGGCTCTATGTGAGAGTGCTTCCGGGGCGTCCTTACGACCAAACAGATAAAGGCCCTTCAATTTAGGTAACCTTGAAGCAGAGGGCCTTACAATGTAACGGAGTACTGACTGCAAGCCCCTTTGATTCATGTTGGTGACGTCTCGGATGCTGAGAATCTTGACATTGAAGCGGTCTTCCAGAACAATCTCCCGAACGAGCTCCGCTGGTACGCTGAGGCCGTCCAGGATCAGTGTTTTGACATTCTGAAGCAAGTGTTGACGCTCGAGCTTCGAGAAGACACCTCGCAACGGGCCGGAGAAAAATTCATCTTCTGTTAGGGATTCGTCCATGCGCTCGGCACGCCATGATTTGCCTTGCGACGTGTCAGCTTACGGTGTAGTAAATCATGTGGGCAAGTGGTCGCCCGATGACGCTATCTTGTTCGTTCTCCGACACGAATCAAGGTGACAACCGTAGCACTGCACAAATCTAAGCCAAGCAGGTATTTTGTCTGTTGACAGCTCGTCTGATGAGTAGAACGGCATTGGCATCAACGGATACTTCTGTGCTTGAGAGAGTTTCGTGCGTTGCAGTGGTTCATTTCTTCAAGTGAAACATCGTTAGACAAGAGGGAATAGGAGTGCAACGGGAAAGTGATATCTCGGTTTCTCAATGAGATTTGTTCAAGACATGCCACCAGCGAATGATTATGAATAGAAGAATAATTATCGACTTACCACCACTATCAATAGGGCTGGTGTCAAGAAGAGTAGCGGGTTTGACCAAGGTGAGATTTAGATGTCGTAACGTCTCTGGCGACTCGCAAATGGTATGTCGAAGAGCCCGTGCTGTGGCAGACAATGCCAAAACACTTCCGGCCGGAAGGTAAGGAGCCGTCTGGCGCCAGACGAGAGTATTGTTCAAGAGATCCACTAACGTTACTGGTGGTGATTCAACAAGTGCCTCTGCGTCCATCGCAATGTCGTCGTTCGCTAGATTGTCTTGGGGCGTTTCTAGGGATTAGGAGACCTGTTGCCCTTCACGAAGAGAGTTCCTTGGTAATAATTTCAGTGTGTTTCAAGCCGAGCTGAGTAGTATTTGGCGGTCACGAGTTGGGATTGAATAGGTGATGCCGGGCTATTTCCAGAGGCGGTCAAGATCTCAAGATACGACTCAGCATGGTCAAAGCGCCGCACGCGACCGTCGATCCCGAGGATCATCCACCATCTTCGAAGCCTTCTGGTGCCGCGGGGCCGTCTTCCGATTATTTGCCTCTTCTGCCATCCATTCCAAATTGCTGGATCATCGTCGAGGTGAAGAGAGTTGGGTCGTCCTACGCAGTTTGTCACGACCGGATTGAGTGAAGAATATGTTTGTGTGCTATGTCATGATTGAAAGAATTTTCGCAGTCTTCAAAGCAGATCATAGATTCAGTCTTTATGCACGAGAGTTGAAAGCTCAAGCAAAATCCTACGATTGGCTGGCTGCCAATCAATTTCAGATCGGCCTAGCCGTTGAGGGCTACGCCGACTCCGCATTGTTTTGATGAAGAGTACGAGACGGTTGTATAGGCAAATGAGGTGTCCACTACTCACGTACTGTACACAAGACAGGCTAGGGAGAAGACACACGAAAGAGAAATGCTGATACAGGTTGTGGTAATTCTGTTGGCAATCTATTAAACATTGCCCCTCTTCCAGACGCCCGCTATTCGAGCTGAAGCCGTGGCCAAATTGTCCTAGTTTTCCGTCATACAAGCCGTGAACCTAGATATGCACAAAGAAAGGGAGTGATCGTAAACGTCAAGATGTAAAAAAGATATGGTAAAAGGGCCGTGAACGAGTGCAAAGAAGCTGAAAAAAATGTGCCAAGAAGTGAAGAGAAGCGAAGTAGAGCGAGCGAAATGACAAGTATTAGGAAATTAGAGGAGGACAGCAGCAGCGAGACCCATGGCAGCTGCGGGAAGAGCGAATCCGGTCGGTGCGACGTGGAATGCAGCGCCCTTGGAGGCACCGGCGGTGGCGGGAGGAGATCCCTTGGTGGTTGTGGGCTTTTGCTTGACAACAGAGAGGTCCATCTGAGCCTTCTGCATCTCGAAGGTGACGTTTTGGGAGGCGTGGACAGTCTCGGTACCGAACTGGATCAGGCCGATGTACATGTCGGAGGTGAGGTTGCCAGCGTTGACGAGGTAGGTGACAAGCTCCCAGAGATCGGCCTCGATACCGTTCTGGTTCTCGGCGGGGACCCAGGAGAAGACGGCTTGCTTCTGACCCTGCTGGTTGAAGCCAGAGTACAGCGAGTATTCGACTCCATTGAGAGTGTACTTGGGCGATTCGGCGTTGAAGGTCTGGTAGCCGATGGGAGCGACACCGCCCCAGACAGCCGACCACACCATGACTTCAAAGGCGGCGGCCGAGGCGTTCGTCGAGGTCACGTTGTTGCTGTCGATGAACATGTCGAGCGCAATGTCGGCCTTGCAGCCGATGTCGATGAGGGCTTGGGTCTTGTTGGCAGCATTGGGTTGAGCCGAGGGGAACATGTCCCAGGCGGCGCTGACGTTGAAAGACTTGACGTTGTCCAGTCTGCTAGGCAGCTGCACAGACTGGAGACCGATATTGGGATACGAGTGCACCTGGTCGCGAGTCAGCAAGCTGGATGTAAACAAGAGGCAGTCGGAGATGCGCATACCCAGACATCGCGCTCCGTCCAGGACCACGTTACGTTGAACGAAGCAGCATCGTCCGAGTCGTCCAGTCCAGCCTGTCACACAATCGTGGTCAGTTTCGACTCTGGTGTCACACGAGCAGATCATGCCATCGACTTACGGTCATACACTGGGCACCACTGTCATCCCAGCCCCACTGGTTGGAGCCGTAGAGGTATTTGCCAGAGTCGGACACTGCGCCGGCGTACTGGTCTGCAGCAGAGGCGCCGTAGGCGGCGCACATGGTCTTGTACTCATTCTTGGAGGAGGCGGCGGCGACTGACAGAGGAGAGAGGACGGCGAGCAAAGATAAACCTTGCCCCAGAATACGGAGGGCCCTGCAGGAAGACATCTGGAGTAAACGAGTGGAGAATGGTTGTCTGTTCCTTGATTTTGTTTTTGTTGAACGAGGGGACGGTAAGAGAGCTATTGTCGCATGTATGTCACAAGGATGCCGAAGGGCGCGAAGGAGAAATAGAAAGGTGAGGCACTGTATCTAACATGAATGCCAAAGCCAAATTACAGCATAGCCGCATTTGCCGCCACGCAATTGCCAATTGGTTGACAGGGGCGAGTAGGGGCCAGAGTCCAACGCCCATCAACAAAATCGCCTTTTTGGCTCAGCTCTTAAGATTGCACCAATACGAACCTTTCATTGCAAGACCTCCTAAGACACTCCTGGCCAACCGTATTTCTTATTAGGGACGATGGGCATCCATCTCGGCATCTCGTCAGCATGAAACTGTCGTCCTGGGAGTGCCTTGGCCCTTGGCCCGCGGATCTCGAGGCCGCCCGGGTAGACGGCGGGGCTCGCGCAAGCCAGTGCAGCAGGCAGGCAGGCAGTCAGCAAAACAGACCAAAAACAACACGGACGAGGGCCAGGAAAATCAAAGGGAGATCGGCCCTCAAATCATCCCAGCGCACACCTCCATGCGCCGCACAACCAGCCCTTCTTTTTCTCAACCAAGGCCACCGTGCACAGCGCTGCTGCATGATGCGGTGCTCCTTGGCGCCGGGACCCCTGATCCGAAAGATCACATCGCCCGAATCACATCGACCAACCTTGTATTTCAACACTCTGTGTTGTGTGCGTGGGTGTGCGCTCCCGGGCCGGGTCAGGCCGGTTCACGGGTTTGTTGTGTCTGTGGGCGAAACAGCAACGTCAACTTATCGTGCAGCGTGTTTTGCATGCGACACTGAGACTTGCCCCTCGTGCTAACACCCAGTTGGGAGAGCTAGTCGGAGCCGTAGCTCCTTTTGGCCTAGTGCGTGGTTCGAAATGCGTGCAGCGACGGTAGAAAAGCTGCCGAGCCATCACGACTCGCACCATGGCCGTTTTCCCGAACTTTGGGCGATGCCGCGATGATGAAAGAGGAGCAGCGGGCCGCTGACTTGACTGAGGAAAAAACTTTGGTCTACACGAGAGCTTGTATATTTTGATCCATGGCTTTGAGACCACCGCCCATTTGCAAATCCAGGCACCAAAGCCAACCGCCATGAGGGCTTCCGTCTCGAAATAGAAACACTTCCTTCTATTCGAAGGCGAAGCATGCCTGATCGTCCAGAGATTGACTGATGCTCTCGGCAGCAATCTGCCTGCTGTCGCGAACTCTTGCACTGACCCCCTCACCATTGGTCGCCGGTCGTTGGTTGGCGCTCGCTGTTGTGCGTACCGCCTCCCTAAGCTTTTGTTCCTGCAGGGGCTCCACTCTTTCTTCCATCATCGGCCCTTCACGCTTGCGAAAGCCTTTCAAACCATGCCCTTTCCCCTGCGGTCAGTTTTGTCCGGAACGTTAGCAACGCGTGAACAAGTACTTCGTTGGCAGTTGGGCAGGAGGCTGTCGAACTCCTATTCAGTCTTCGTGAATCGAACAAACGGGCCCCTGCCATGTGTGTAGCCTTCTCCAATCGAGGCGCGTTTCTGCAGCAGGGACCAATGCCGTCGTATCGAACCCCCGGCCTTAACATTTACACGACCTTACACGGTTCAGGCCAAGACAGTCCCAATCAATTTCCAACTTGTTCTACCTTATCACGCTTGACCGTGCCCGGTCCGCCCCATGTCCCATCGCCTAGCTGTCAAATCTAAACTGGCCGCTACTGCAAGCCTGCAAATAACGAGACCGGTCGATATGTACCCAAAGATAGTTTGTGCTTTTTCCCCAATGGAATCGACGTAGGTTGTGGAGCCTCTTCGCTTCGTATCACGGGATTTCTTCTTGTTTCCAATAACAGCATCGTTTTTGCCCGTTGTTCTTATTCGTCTCGTGTTCCCCTAGACATCTTCTCCTGCATTTTTCTACAACCTACCCCCCTACGCCTCATCCGGCTCCTGCTCTTGTCTCGAAGTATTCAGTCGTTACCCCAGTCATCCCAGCAACTCGAGCAACCTGATCTTCCCTACAACACTTCAAGGGGCCTGGGCATACGCTCCCAGCAATCATCACCATGGCTCACCAAGGTAGCTACGACTATGAGTCGGTCAACCCCACAAGCCCATACGGCACGCCATTCGACGGCACCACACCGTCGATGAGCAGGAGACCGTCATACGACTACCAACCTTCTCCTGCTGCTAGCACTACTCGCCTGGTTGGAGGTCGTCCTGACAGCCAGACCGCCGGAGGACTTCAACGTCTACGACCAACACTGGACAAGAACCATTCTACATACTTCAATGGCTCATCAACAAACCTGGCTACCGAGAACGACTACATGATTCCTGAAAGAGAGTCATACGAAGATGACAAATCACCTTACAATGTGGATGAGGAGGATGCTTCGACCGTTACCGGCTCGACCCCTGAGACCAAGTCTGGATTCGACAACAGATTCTCGACCACAAGTTCTTTCAGTCGCGAATACACTGATGCCGATTACGTTGTTCGCGAAATTGCAAAGCACGATGATATCGCCCTGTTGAAGCCTTGGAAGAGAAAGTTGCACTACCTGGCTCCCCTTTTCACCATTGCTGCAATGGGCGGTTACTTCACATACTACGCTTTCCGTATCTACTACACTGTCGACGCACAAAGGACAAACGGCACTGTCTATGGCATGGCTTGGTTCTTCATCGCTGCCGAATTCTTGGTTGCTCGTAAGTTCAATCTGCTTGAAAGCCAAATTTTTCCAATTCTCACAGAAATCCAGTTCCCTCGTTCTTCCATCAAATGTACTCCATGCTCGCATTCAAGGGCCGCAAGCGACCCCAACTCAGACTTGTCGGAGAGGCCGTTCCCACCGTCGACGCTTTCATCACTTGCTGCAAGGAAGATGTTGACGTTGTTATTGACACTGCCCGCGCTGCCTGCGACGTCGATTACCCTCAAGACCGCTTCCGCGTTGTTGTCCTCGACGACGGCGCTGACCCGGAGCTGAAGAAGGCCATGGAGGATTTGAGCTACCAATACCCCAACGCATACTACTTCGCTCGTGTCAAGGTCAAGGGCCAGCCTCACCACGCCAAGGCTGGTAACCTGATCGGTGGTACTGACTTCGTTACCAAGCTTCCCGGTGGCCCTGGCGAGTACATTGCTGCTCTCGATGCTGATATGATTCCCGAGAGGGAGTGGCTTCGTGCTCTTCTCCCCCACTGTATCCGCGACCCCAAGACTGCTCTTGCCTGCCCTCCCCAGCTTTTCTACAACGTTCCCGACAACGACATGCTCGTTCAATCGCTCGATCCTTTCGTCCACGTCATGGAGCCCATCAAGGACTCTCTGGGTGTTGCCTGGTGCACTGGTTCTGGTTACGTCATTCGTCGTTCTGCTCTCGAATTCATTGGTGGCTGGCCTACCGGTACTCTCGCTGAGGACACTTTCACCAGTTCCAAGCTTCTCGGTAGAGGTTTCCGCACTGCCTACGTCCACGAGGGTCTTCAATTCGGTACTGTTCCTGATTCCTACACTGGTCACTTGAAGCAACGTACTCGCTGGACTCTTGGTACGCTTCAATCTGCTTTCCAACAGCGTTTCTGTCTCTACGGTGACATTTGCAGAGACATGACCTTCTACCAACGTCTCTCCGGCTTCGTCTTCACTGTCGACGCTTTTTTCAAGATTTTCCTCATCATCTCCATTCTCGCCATCCCGATCGTCTTGGTTTCTGGTGGTAGATTGGTCGCCTACTCGAACAACGATCAGCTCCGTTGGCAGATTCGCCTTGCCTTCATCTCTTTCTTCTTGATGCGCCTCCAGGAATACGTCAA
Source organism: Aureobasidium sp. GC_Fusr_1 (assembly GCA_026538705.1). NCBI lineage: Eukaryota > Fungi > Ascomycota > Dothideomycetes > Dothideales > Saccotheciaceae > Aureobasidium > Aureobasidium sp. GC_Fusr_1. The sequence continues at coordinate 39,134 of JALPCE010000035.1, read as the reverse complement.
CTTCTTGCCCTCTGGATACAGACTGGCTCTTCGTGACGGTGGTTCCATGCTTTGGATGGCTCCCTACCACGCAAAGACCGTCCTTGTCTCGTTCCTCCTTCCCAACTGGCTCGGTGGTAAGCCTATGGCTTTCACCACTTCCGGTTCCATCAAGGGCGACATCATGGAGCGTGACGGCGCACACCGTGCCCACGTTTTCCGTCGCCTGAAGGTCATTCTCTGGGACTGCTCCGCTTACCAGCATCTTTTGTACATCCTGTTCGTCATCGCTGCCGTCACTCTCAGCACTGTCCGCGCTTTCATGGACAACCATACCGCTCAGGACAAGCTCATCTACTTGTTGACTCACGCCATGTTCCCTCCCATGCTCTGGCTGATTTGCTGCACTGCTTTCGCCATCCCGCTCCGCTACGCTCTGCACCCTCCCACCATGCCCGATCGCGAGGAGCTCCTCGACAGAGACCCGAAGACTGGTGTCGCTCACCCCAAGGAGTACTGGAAGAGCCAGCGCTGGGGCAAGAGCCACTTCTGGCACGAGTTCGAGGTCCTCTTCCTCGTCGCTTACGCCATTTTCATTTTCGTCGTCACCTTCATCATAAAGGACTCCCAACTCGAGGACTAAACGCATTTCCTACAACCTCACGCATTTGCACTCGATTTTGCTTTTCTTGGGTTACTTCTTTCTGGAGCGCTTCGCGTCTGTTCGTCAAATGTTTTTTTGTTTTGCATATCTTTGATAACCTTCGAAGTTTTTGGAATTGTTTTCTAAGGAACGGCCTTTACTACATAATGCTGTCTAGAAGGAGAGGGAATTTTTCGGAGTTTGGATATGGTATCCCTCTCGCAAGCATGTATGCAAGCACATGACAATTATTCTATCTGTACATAGCCGTGTGGTTTTTATTTCTTTTTACTTCTCACCCTGTATGGACAACCTCAAAAAAGTGTACATTTACATCACTCTTGCCTCTTTTTTCTTTTTGTCATGATTCTGCAACTTGAATTGTTGGGAGGGGACCGATAAAATTCTGCTGTGCTTCCTTCCGATTGCGTCGTGAAGATCTGCGAGATTTTTTTGTTACCGTGGTGTCTCCAAAGCAGCCCCGCCGCCCGCGGGATGCTCGCATGCAGGCACACATGCATGAGTAACAAGATGCAGTAAAAGAACTCAGGTGGGAGTTGGCTTTTTTGGCGTGCGCTGTCCCACCCAAGCAACCGTCTGAAGGTTGGTTGCCCTCCTCTCCGGGGGCTTGCAACCCTAAGAATGCATTTTGGAGAGAGCTTGTCAACGCAAGCTCCATCCAAGCCATCCCGGTCGGTTCGGAGGTGGCTAGGATGTTCGGTGAATCAACAACGCACGTAACGTCCACAGCACCAACCTGGACCATGGATCATGGGCAGTGTCAAGCTGACTGCATAGCTTTCTGCAGTGGTAGTTGAACAGCCATGCATATTTGTACATGCGATGCTGTGGATCTCGCATCATGCTACTTGATTATCGTATGGCGTAGCAACATGGAGCGAAGTGGCTGTCCAGCTATTCACCCCGCCAGCATGCATGCCCTCTGCCCATGACTTTCCATCGAGGAAGAGATGTTGTTGATTCGTCGCGTTCACATCACAGCCTCTTTGCTTGCCAAGCCCTAGAGAGCACTCCCACGTAACAATATAACGGTATATGCAGCAACAACAGGATTTGTGAGAGACGATGCGAGATAAGGCATGTTCTTGCACTGCCTGGGCATGGCTTGTCTGCTTGCTACGCGAGCAAGCTCGATACCACCCAACACCGGCCCTCCATCTACCAACATCTCCTGCACGATACGAACACAACAGCGGTATATGCAGCCCTGGGCGACCCGTAAGCATATAGCAGGTGTTCTATCAGACGCGGATATCCAAGCAGCCGAAGATGCCGAGCGTGCTGTGTGGAGTCCGTCTCTGCTCGGCATGGGCTGAGGTCGTCGCGTTCGACTCGCACGGTTGTCGCTGGGACGACTTGTCGCAACTCAAGTCCCGCGAGTCATCAAGGTCTACCATAGCCTCCTGCCCTTTCTTGTTTTCATCAGGCGGCAGAGTGCAGACGACACCTGTCCGTTGATCGATATTCATCCCGCCCGTCTCCTCAACAGTTTCTAGAAGTCGTCAGTGCTGCGGTAGTTGTGTCGCAAAGATTTGAGCAATCGTGCATGTTAGTCATAGTTTCCGTTATAGCACATGCTCAGCCTCGCTGTCCGGACCATGACTTTGAAACACATGTTTTGCCGACTTCAAGCCACAGAAAGGTGACATTCAACTGCGGGTGCGCGTCTACCTTGTCCACTATCAGCCAAGTATCTTCATCATCATACACATGTTGTTATGTTGACAGTAAGCATTGGCAAGCCATGCCGATGGCTTCGAAGGCCAACACAGATCACCTGCTGCGTACTCGGTTTGGATCGATTCCCATCTGACATGTAGTACGCTCAAGTGAGCCAACATCATTGCGTTGGAATTCCCTTTTTTATTCTTCATGTCTCTTGCATACTAGGCCCCTCGTACATAGTTTACAAAAAGTCTGAGTGCCATAAAGGCGATTCTGCAACATATAGTTCCACTGGCTCTGCTATGGAAGCAGCCGAAGGACAAAGTGTGTATGTAGACGAAAAGGAAGGTACCAGACAAAGAAGCCATGTCATATTAGGAAAGAGCAAAGGAAGCTGCAAATGGGTGAGAATGTCGTTGTAGCATCCCGATGCTGAGAACAACGAGATGGTAATGCAAATCATCATACAAGGAAGGAGTGAAGCAAAAAGCTCTTTCTGCCCAAGCTCTCAACACTCGTTTGGGATTACCCTGGGCAACAGATGCCGTGTGGCTTTCAAGACACCCATAATACCCTTCAAGCTTCGATATAGCAACAACCGACGACATGTAAATATGCCTTGCTCTCTCAACACCATACTAACATCAGCATGAGTCATGACCAGAAGTCAAGAGGAATCAGTGCTCCATCTTCTCGATCATAGAAGCGTCTACATCGAGTGTGTTGAGCACCGTAGCAGCTCCTCTCTTTTCTAAACTCTTCTTGACAGGGTTCTTGGCCTCGAACACTTCCGAGAGTTCCTCCAAGGTACGTTCCATTGTTTCTGGAAAATAGAGGTAGATGACACCAAACTCGATCAGATCCCAGAACACAAACACGAGATGAAAGTAAGCACCGATGTTGGCAAAAGCAGGACCAGAACCGTATTGGATGACGGCCGAGCTGATATTTGAGGCGAGATTGCCAACGGCAGTACCCTTTGCTCGTGTGGAGGTGGCCAGGGTCTCGGCGATATACATGCTTTGCAGAGGTCTGGCGGAGAGGGTTAGCACGTGCTGAAAACAGAGGCTTACAACAATATAGATCACTTACGTCCAGCCGAAAGAGAAGATGATTCCGAAGAGGTAGATGAAAGCAATGGTCGTGTTGGCTGCTGACTTGTTGTCGAGTTCCTGTTGTGCAAGCTTGCTTGTGCCACAGATGACAGCAAAACAGCCTGAACAGAAGAGGATGGAATACAGCAACAATGGCCTGCGACCAACGACATCGGTCATACGGGCTCCGAGGATTGCCGCGAAGAAGCAGATCACAGGGTAAATGCCATTCAGCATAAGTTTCGTTCCCTGGGATGTGATTCCAGCGTTTTCGAGCATGACCGGAAGATAATAGGACGTTACGCTGTTACCGCTCAACTGGCCGAAACAAGCCATTCCTAGAACGCAGACAAGTCGTCGACGAGCAGAATGGGTGTTTACTAGCTCAGAATAGTCCCATTCTTTCTTGTCGGACGCGTCTTGACGAATTTGGTTTTGCATCTCCTTGATCTGGAGAAGCACGATTGGGTGCGATTCATCACCTTCTCCGTGGTAACGACCTAGAACCTTGGTGGCTTCTTCCATACGGTCTTGAGCGCAAAGCCATCTGTAAGCAACCAGAATTAGTATCTGCAACAGAATTTGGATAGACAAAGCGGACCTTGGGCTCTCTGGCAAGAACCAGACACCGATAGCGACGACGACGGAAGAGACCAGCTGGCACCACAGTGGGATGCGCCAGCTAACATCAGACTTCACGCGTTCTGCGCATGCGTATATAACCCACGAAGCCACAATGGATCCGATATCTGATGGAACATGTCAGTAAAGTGGACTACATTGTCCAAGTACAACTCTAACTTACACCATGTGCAGTTGTACAGTCCAGTCAACGTGCCTCGCCAAGCAGGATGAGCCATCTGGCAGTTTGTCAGCAATCCCGCAGTGATGAACGTTCGAAAGAAGCACAACAGACCTCTGAAACATAACATGGCGCACTAACGCATGCGAAGGATACACCAAATCCAAGGATAAATCGACCAGCAAGGAACATTTCTCTATTGACAGCCGGGGCTTGGATACATGTGCCAATGACAACGATAATAGCGCCTGTGAACATGCTAGCGCCTAAAAGCTTCAGTTAGCTACCAAAAGGAAAAAGGATTACGAGGAGCAAAAAGCTCACGTCTCCCATAGTAATCATTCACAGGTCCGGTGAGAAAGACTGCTGGGATCGATCCGATATTGTATCTGTGAGTGGGATGAGCAAAGGTGGGATACTTTGGTCAGCTACGATCAGTACTTACATCGCAAATGTGATACCAGTGCTACTGCCAGCAGATTTCCTACAGACATCAGCATCGAGAATTTCGTCATCGACTCTCCAAGGAGCATGCTCACATGTGGAAGTAGGAAAGATATGTATCCATCGCGTTCAACCCTCCCATCAAGCTTCCATCGTATCCATTCAAGCAGCCACAGAGATATGCAATAGCTAAACAACCATATAGCTTCAGCATGCTCGATGTCCAAGGACTTTGTTTGACGTGGACAGCTTCTTCTGACAGCTGAACAGCAACCTTTGCTTGATGAAACTCATTGTCCACGTCGTCAACGTGCGTGACACCATCCTTTTTGATGTTCATGTTGAACTGAAGGGAGGAATTGAAATAATCGAGCAGACGAAGATGAGATGACAATCTGACTGCCAAACAGGCGCTCACCTACCTTATATATGTTGCCATGGCGAGTACAAGGTACTCAGTATACTACCATATTCTCTCACCTCTGGACCTTCATCCGGTAACTGTCTGAGACCTGTTGATCCTCAAGTGATCCTTCTGCAGGATATCGTGGGGAGAGAAACCTGGAGATAAATGATCTGCATTCCGGGGGCAAGTTTGGGGTATGGTTGCATCGCTATATTGATACGATACGAGACGGTAGGATGTGCCCCCGCCGGCGAGGTTATCAGTTGGTAGAAGATTGGAGAGGTCGCGAGTTGATATACCGAAGTTCCATTGGTCTTCCTCACTCAATTTATTGTTGTACCCCGCGATGTATCCTTCAATTAACCGTGGCTTTTCCGATTGGCCGGTTTGTCGGAGCGAATGTACAGGTGGGTAAGGACAACCCCCATCAAAAGTACGAGGACAATGGGAGAAGACAAACCATTTTGTAATGGCACATTTATTTTGCAAGCAAGCGTCTGTTTGTATGGAGGAAAGCACTTTGTTTGAGTGCTGGAAGATGATATTGGGAGTCGTTTTACCCGCAAACATTGGTAGCATTGCGCCTTCCTTCCCCTCGCCTTGGCTGCTTCCTTCGCGGAATTCAACCTGACTTTCTTGGGTGGCTTGTCCGTACGGAATCCTTCTAGTGGCGGCAAGAGTTCTGGGAGATGCATTTGCCTATCATCATGACCGAGGTTGTCGCGCATTGCTTGGGTGTCGCGCCGAAGAGGGCTCAATCTACCGGGAGGGGTTTGACGATCGTGGACTGATGGATGGCCGCAGAACGTGTGAAAGTCAGATGATCTGACCTGTGTAACGGATCGTGAAGCTTCACGACACTTATCGCAAGGTGTTCTTCACCTCAAAGCTCGTCGAGAAGAAGACAACTGTGAACAATCAATCAGTATGGCCCTGCCTGGAAGCTTGACGGCAGCTGCAGACCATCACTCCGGACAGTCGTCTGATCTTGACATCTGCAATCCCAAGATTGTCCATCGCAATCGTCTCCCAGCTCGTTCGTACTGGATCCCAGAAAAGTCCCTTCTTCTGAATGGTACATGGGGCTTTGTATACTCACCAACACCGAAGCATGCTCCGCATCCCAGCTTGTACTCCGATGGTCTTAGCAGCCTTGTAGATGCTCTTACAGTCGACGGAAACGAAGGTCAGACCGCAGACATCAAATGGTCCTCGATCACCGTTCCAGGGCATTGGCAGTTACAGGTAAGACTTCTTGAATATCCAAGATACACAGCGAGCAGCACATTGATCTTCTTAGGGTTATGGCAAACCGCATTACACCAACACAGTCTATCCATTCCCAGTATGCCCACCATTTGTGCCCACGGAGAATCCCACGGGAACCTATCGTCGTAACTTCTTTGTTCCATCTTCTTGGTCCGAGGACTCTCAGATTCGACTCCGATTTGATGGCGTTGACAGTGCTTATCATGTCTATCTCAACGGGCAGAAGGTCGGCTATTCTCAAGGCTCGAGGAACCCTGCAGAATTTGACATTACCAACTTCGTGAACCGTGGAGAAGATGTGAATCGTCTAATTGTCAATGTCTATCAATGGTGTGACGGTTCTTATATCGAGGTACTGCCAAACGTGCATACTTTCTTTAGGGAGACCTAAGCTAAAATACACTTTAGGACCAAGATCAATGGTGGCTTTCAGGAATATTCCGCGATGTGCATCTGATATGCTTCCCAAGCAAGACCCGCATTGAGGACGTTTTCATCAAGACAGAGCTCGATGGAGAATACCGAGACGCGAAGTTGCACATTGAGTTGGATCTCACAATACACGAGACAACAGAAGCAATGCTCTCTCTGCGAAGTCCCAACGGCTCTTCCATCATCAACGAGAAGATTCAGCTCTCCGCTGATGCTTCTCACAGCCCACACGTGTTTATTGTATCGAACCCTGTCAAGTGGACCGCAGAGGTACCGCATCTTTACAGTCTGGAGATCAATCTGCTAGAGCACAACTCTGACACTCCCACTCAAAATGTCAAGCAACGAGTTGGATTCAGAAATGTTGAAATCATCAAAGGCAACATCAGCGTCAATGGCAAGCCACTTCTCCTGAGAGGCGTCAATCGTCATGACTATCACGCGTTGTTCGGTCGAGCCGTACCATTGGCCTATATGAGAAGAGATCTGATGATCATGAAGCAACATAATATCAATGCTCTACGTACCTCTCATTATCCCGCAAACCCGAAGTTGTACGAGCTGTGCGACGAACTCGGTCTCTGGGTTATGGATGAAGCGGACCTCGAATGTCATGGGTTCTATGATGCTGTTGAACGACCCCTCAACTTACCTCCGGACATGGGCTACGAGGAACGCAAAGAGCACACCTTTGCCAAGGCAGCCAAGTTCACGAGTGACAATGAAGACTGGAAAACTGCTTATGTCGACCGCATGGTGCAGATGGTAGAGAGAGACAAGAACCATCCATCTATCATCATGTGGTCTCTAGGCAACGAAGCTTTCTATGGTCAGAATCATGTCGCCATGTATGAATGGGCCAAGTCCAGGGACCCAGAACGTCCGGTTCACTATGAAGGAGACACCAATGCAGCATCTGCCGACATGTTTTCCTACATGTACCCGCCAATCGAAAAACTGATTGGCCACGCGACAGAAGAAGGCGACGACTTCAAGAAGCCCATCGTACTCTGCGAATATGGTCATGCCATGGGCAATGGTCCAGGTTTACTTGAGGACTATCAAGAGGCTTTCCGTAAACATCGCAGACTTCAAGGTGGCTACATCTGGGAGTGGGCGAACCACGGTCTTCTCAAGACTGAAGGCGAAAAGCAGTTTTACGCCTATGGTGGTGATTTCGGAGACGTGCCCAACGACGACACTTTTGTCATGGACGGGCTTCTGTTCAGCGACCATACACCAACTCCAGGTCTGACTGAGCTGAAGAAGGTCATCGCTCCTGTTCGAGCTTGGATTGAGGGTAAAAAGTTGGTGATCAAAAACGAGTTCGAATTCATCACTTTGGGCCATCTGATTGCTGACTACAAGGTCGAGGCCCTTGGTATCCGGTAAGGCCTCTCTCGACGCTGATTTGCATATGAATCTTGGCTAACACCATATAGACCTGACCGTGTCCTGTCTGGTCCGATCCAGCTTCCTCATATCGATCCTGGTACCGAAGCCAAGATTGATTTGCCCGGCGAGATCTTCGACCTGCATCGACCCAACGGCACAGAATTGTGGTTGACCGTTGACTTCCGTCTTGGTGTTGCGACCCCATGGGCAGAGGCTGGTCACAGCATCACATGGTATCAGACTCGACTTTCTGCCAAAGACGACGATTACAGCTACGGTATCGAAAGACCCATCATGTCAAGCGCCATCACTGCCCACGAAACGCAGCTGCACTACCGATTCATTGGTTGTGACTTTCACTTCAACTTTTCTCGAGCCAGAGGAGCACTGGTTGAGTGGGTGTATGGAGGCAGATCTGTTCTCAAGAAGCGCGAGAGTCCTGATGACCCACTGCTCGCTCTGGACTTCTGGCGTGCACCGACTGATAATGATGCCGCATCCATGAGCAAGGAGTGGAAGCGTTACGGCCTCGACTCCATGACACCCCAGCTCCGCAGCTTCGATCTCGAAGACAATGGCCCCGAAAAAGCTCGCCTGACTGCAGTATACTACTACAGCCCACCAGTCCTCGCCTGGGGCTTTACCGCCAAAGTGACCTATGAGATCTCCTCTGCAGGTCAACTCTCTGTCAAAGTTCACTTGACACCCCAAGGCAATGCTCCCAGCACACTCCCCAGAGTAGGCCTAAACCTCCAACTCGACTCCTCCTTCAAACAAGCAACCTGGTACGGCAAAGGCCCCGGCGAATCCTACAGCGACAAGGCAACCTCGCAACAAATCGGCATCTGGAACTCTACAATTCGTAACCTGCAAACTCCCTACGAGGTGCCCCAAGAAAACGGCAATCGCATCTCTACACGCTGGGTCAAGGTCTTGAACGAACAAGGCTTGGGTATAAAAGCCACATATATCCCTGGACCACAGGAGAAGGAGTTTTTCCAATGGGCGTGTTGCTTGCATGATGCAGAGGTGCTGGAGAAAGCCAGACATCCTTGCGATTTGGTGGAAAGAGTCAGTCCGCTTTGGAGGCTGGATGCTGATAATGCTGGTGTGGGCACTGCGGCTTGTGGACCTGGTGTCAAGAAGGAAGACCAGGTGGAGTGTAGAGAAAGGGAGTTTACGTTTGTGCTTGAGCCTGCTATAGACTTTTAGAGGTGTGGTGGTAGATTTAGTTGGGGGCGTCAGTTTTTCGTTGTGCTTCCAGATCCTTCTACGTCCATGTGTGTGTACTGACTACCCACGTGCATCCTGGATGTCTTGATGCAAAACATATACGGCAGTAAGAGCAGATGTGTTCCAACCAATCAACCTCGGTATGACGAGAAACAGTGCTTCCGCCTTCATAAGAAGTCATGGGACTATCTTTCGTCCATGGTGACACGAAATCAAGACGAATACCTCGATCTGTCGTCCCCCTCCGCCTTTAGTTTTCTCAACATTGCCATTACAGTTCTCGGGCTAGCTAGCATAATCAAGTGTTGCATGGTCTTTAGACACTCTCATGAGGACAAATATATCAGATTGATATGCTCCAGATCGGAACTATCAGTGAAGGATTAACATAGGGACATGCGCAGAAGCCGAAAACAGCCAAAACACGGCCAGCGCGGGGACTTCATACAGTAGGAGATATTCGGAACAAAATCATCAGACCACAAGGGAAGAGTGTAGACATGAATATAACAATATCTTGGTTATTCTGTGACTAAAAGTCCCTCCCAAAGCACCAACCATGCCGCAACGTGAGTACAAATGAGAAACGCACAATCAATATGCTGATTATATGAAGGCCGGAGGTGAATTTGTAACCATCTGTGTTTTTCTCGAGTTCAAAAACTCGTCCACCATCCGTTGTCCGGGCGAAGATCCTTTGCTCTTTGATGAGTCCTTGGTTGGTGTGTAGAATGGAGGGATCGTTATGCCATCAATCATACCAGAAGGTCTTGGTGGTGCCATGTTCTCTTTGCCGTCAGCTGCGTAGGGACCCTCTGAGATTCGACGCAACGTATCGTCGAACGCCGTTGGTGCCACGGCTCTACGGCGAATGTTGAGACTCGAAGCTTCCAGGTTGCGATTATTGCGATACATGACACGGAGGTCTAGTGCCGACTTTGGAGCCTTGACAGGATCTTCTCTACCTGCAGATTCGATCTCGTTGTTTGATGGCTCATATCCATGACGCGCAGCACGAGTGGCTAGGCTTGACTTTTTGCGGACAAGTGCGCTTGTTGATTGTCGTTCTCGGACGATTGATGAAGACATCGTTGACTGATCCGCGTCGCCTCGTTGACTCGCTTTGCTGGACGCCCGTTCAGCGACAGATGTTCCGGACCCTGAAGCAGACCTCTGTCCGGAAGATGTGCTAGAGGGATGGGTATGACGACCCGATGCCCTGCTCGATGGTCTCCCAGTGTCGATCAAAGGATATCGCTCATTCATGATGCTGGATGAACGAGAACGTAACTCGGGTCGACTCTTTGATGCTTGAAGCACTGGTGGATCCTCCTGCAGGCTCTCCTTTGAAGTGTAAGGGTTGCTGTTACTCAGAGAACAGTCAGGTCCGGCCAGAACAGTGTCTCCGATAGGTGCAGGTGTCATGCTAAAGTCTTCAATCTCTTTGCTGAACCAGGCTCTCCACTCATTACTTGGTTTTGGTGCGTAGGTGGCAGGTCCATTTACAGGCCGTGGGGGCGAGTCGAGAGGATAACGCTTCACCTCGCGCCCGGTGATTGTGATAAACGTGCCAACAGCATCAGGAGAGACGGACCTCGAGTATATACTGGGCGAAATGACCTGCTGTCGAAGGTCATGAAGATCTGCGCCGTTATTGAACGTTGGTGCAGCAGCGTCGTGGGATTCGTGACGGACAGCAACAGGCAAGCTGGAGTCGTTGACGTTCTCCAACGGTCGCATTTCATATGGATTATCACCTTTCATACAATAGTTGAGAGCGCGTGAAACAACGGGTGAGCCGTCCTCTAAGGCGGCCTGCCAACGATTCTCTGATCTCTCCACACGAGCAGCAATCTGCTCGTTTGATGGCGCAACTGGCTCTGCTGGACGGCGTTTCTTCGAACGTATGCTTGGCGCAATACTCCACCATGACGACTTTCGGGTCACTTGATGTGGTGGGCTGGGAGCCGGACGCGTAGGAGATTCCGGAATGGTAGGTTCTGGGGTGACCATCCGAATCGTCCCAGAAGCTGGTGATATCGGGGGAGAGTCGTTGAACACGACAGCAGGTGGTTGAGATACAACCTCCTCTACGACGATGGTCGGCACTTCAGGACCATTGATGCGTCTCTGCAGTGCATCATACAAGCGCTTGCTATCCTCTGACTTGCGTTGAAGGTTGGTCTGGCTGGGGCGACGGAGTGGAAGTCGCAAAGCTCGACCGAGAAACGAAGCGGTGGGTGCTTCCTCTGGAGTAGAAGCAAGAGCTATGGGTGCTGAAGTCTCGTCTATAGAGGGCAGGCGTTTGCCGCGTGAATTTGTCGAGTTGGACCAACTCGTGATTCGTGATTGTGCACCCGAAGAAGCACCCAGAGAAGAGAAGGGTGATCTAGGGAGAGACACACCAAAGTCTGGACCACCCGAGAAGCTGTCGTCGTTCGTCTTGTAGACATCGAAGTGGAGGTTCCTCGCTTCTACGTGTTGGGCAGGGAAGTGTGATTGCACTCTCTTCGGCCTTGACAAAAGCCTTTTGAATCTGCCTTTGAGTGACTCGGAGACAGTCCGCTGTTTCTTCAATCTGGCAGGAGCTTCGGGCTGGTCTCCAGGCTTGATCTCGATGGGCGGAGTAGTGGAGAAGACATCATTGGATTCTTCGACACAATTGTAGGGTGGTACTGACGTGTCATAGTGGATGGAGGGTGCTGGAGTCGGTGACTTTGAGAAACGTTTCCTCAGGGGAGCAGCGAAAGATTTTCTCTCGCGGACCTCCTTCTTGTGGAAACCCTGAAGGTAGGCATCCCAAGCAGCTGTCTTGATCTCATCATCCGTCTGCAGATCACGAGTTTGTCGTCTGGAGGCTGTGCTGAGTCGTGACTCTGACATATCCGTCATGGTAACTGTAGGGTCATTGGAGGCTTCGAGAGCAAATCGGTAGGGTGTATCTGGCAACAGAGACTGTCGAGTTGGTGGTCGCGCTGGTATAGTTGCGGGAGCAGTTGCAGGTCCAGGCACCAGTGCAGGACGTTCAAAGCGCTCAGGCTTCTGTGTGGACTTGCGTCGATTGTCATCGAAATGGCTGCCCTCGGAGCGTCGAGAGCGACGTCGTTGAGGTCGGTCTCCTTGGGAGTAACGGTATGCACGCGTGTAGGCCTCCACAGCGGCAGCCTCTGCATACTTGGGCTCGTTCAATATCGATGGCTCGAAGGGCCTGTGGCTGCTCGAGGATGACGACTTGGCTCGGCGTAGGCGTAGAGCAGCGTCACTGTTGGCACGGGACAGCATTGAAGCTTCCTTCGGGGTTGTTCGCTGAGAATTGTTGATGATTACGAGAAAGCTAGGAAGACGTATGCGGCGATACCAATGCTTTGGTATGAGATGCATTTGTGTAAATTGGTCGAATATGGAGAAGGCAGAACCCACCTGCGTATGTTGGATGCCTGCATCTTGCAAGAGGCAAGAAGTCTACGGGATGCTCTTTCCCATCCAATGGTGAATTGTAGACAGCCTATCTCACATTCAACCCACCGATACGAACGCACACTTGACCGGTGATACCGGATAAGTCTATCCACTATTGTAACCCAAGATGCTCTCCGTGGATTGTCATGTCTTCAAGATATGTGTCGCAAAGAACATCTTGCACTCTAGAGACGTGAAAGACTGTGTGAAGTGAGGGACCTGATGTCGTCTCCGAACCAAGGTCGAGGCAGACTCATCTGCCATATGAAAAGCCGCAACGACTGCGATGATATACTCCTAGAGGCCAACGACTCGATAACATGAGCTCAGGAATATCACAGGACGTCAGGCTCTCAGTGTTGCCAAGATGCGTTGGTGAAATCCAAGGACGGAGAGATTTTGACCGAAATGACCGAAAATGACGCAAAGCACAGGCCAGACATCACGACATTTTGAGCCGAGGCTTGCGAAAGTGGCTCGAAATAGAAGGTGGCTGGTTTCGTGATGCGCGTGACACTTTGCAACCACGGCGATTCACAGCAGCAGGGAAGCGCAAGACGCAGCAAGTTGTTGTATGGGATCTCCCACTTGAATGTATACATAATGAAATAATAAGGAATATGCATCTGATTATCCTCCGTAAACCATAACAAAAGAAATGAGAGTATGCAAGACATCAGAATCGATATGTCAAGGCCTACTCCAATGCAATGTGGCTCCACCGTGGACGCCATACAAGCTCATCCAATCATGCGGTGAACACTTACTCAGAAAATGCGAGGAATTCGTCAATCTCGGACTCGAGCTTGGCAGTCAGTCTGGCAATCTCCTTGCGAGCAGCCTCGAACGACTCTCTCATGTCCTCGCGGATGACCGATGCATCCATCTCCTGAACCTTCTTGTAAGCCTTGTGGGCAGAGTCGGTCTTGGTGATGGCCTTGAGCTCCTCAAGACCGTACTCGCGCTGCGAGTTCTTGACCTTGTAACCGCCAGCGGCAACAACCTCGGTGTAGTTGGCAGAACCACCACCGTTCCAGGCAAGAATCTGACTGACGTTAGTAAAGAGCATAAACACAGAAGTATACAGTCACTTACGTTGGCAGTGTCTGAGGGAACGTCCTCAAGAGCACCAACAGTGGCGATGGAGAGGAGGTCAGCCTTGAGCTTCTTGGGGGTGATCTCAGCGACAGCGTAGGCAGAGTTCTTGGAGGGCTGGAGAGAGAGGAGGTAGGCGAGGAGACCAGCAATGTGGGGAGAGGCCATCGAGGTACCGGAGATGACGTTGGTGGCAGTCTCGCTGCCGATCCAGGTGGAGAGGATGTTGAGGCCAGGAGCGAAGATGTCATTGCACTTGCCGAAGTTGGAGAAGTAAGCACGCTCGTCAGCAAGAGTGGAGGCGCCGACGGTGACGGCCTTCTCAGCAGCGGCGGGGGAGTATCTGCAAGAGTCGGCGTTGTCGTTACCGGCGGCAACAGCGAAGTGGATGCCGGCGTCGACGGCGGCGTTGACGGCCTGGTCGAGGAGAGCAGACTTGCCACCACCCAGACTCATGTTGGCAGCGCTGCCCTTGTAGCCCTTTCTCTTGCCCTTCTTTGCCTTCTCGACCTGCTCGATGTGGGACTCGGCAGCGTATTCAACACCCTTGACGACGTCGGACATGGAACCTGAGCCGTTGGAGCGGAGAACCTTGACGGCCTTGACGTGGGCCTTCTTGGCAACACCGTACTTCTTACCAGCGACGGTACCAGAGCAGTGAGTGCCGTGGCCGTTGCCATCCTTGTCCTCATCACCCGAAGGGATGGTCTTGCCCCAGGAGGCACGGCCTTCAAAGTCGACGTGGTCAACGTTGGTGCCAGTGTCGATAACGTAGACATCAACACCCTCACCACCGTCGGATGAGTAGAGGTACTTGTTGAATGTGCCAAAGGTCAAGCTGTCGCGGTGCGAGATACGAGCGAGACCCCAAGGAGCGCCCTTTTCGACGGCGGGGTCCTCGGACTTGGCAAGGGTGTGCATGACCTGGTCCTTTTCGACGAAGGCGACCTAAGTGAGAGCAAGTCAGTAAAGGTCTCATAGGCTGAATGGCTTGGGGCTTCGTAGGCAGCAGTTTAAAGATCGCCACAGAGCAGAGGCAAACAGCCGGAAACGAGTTTTGGGTGTGTTTCCGAGCCGCTTCGTGCGGAGCTGGGGCAGAACGAGGGAGAGATCGTGAGCGATCGTGTGTACTTACGTCGGGGTGCTTGCGAATGGCGTCGATGATGGACTCGTCGAAGTGGCCCGAGTAGCCCTTGAGGCCTGCCATGTTGTATGTGTGCTTTAGACCGTCAAAGACAGTCTCGAGGGAAGGAGCCTGCGATCTCTTGCGGAGCTCGAGCTTGGTGCTAAGTGTCTGCTCGTGGATGTCCTGCACCCAGTTGTGGTGAGCGGCGGCATCATGGTGGTCGACGTGATCCTTGAAAGCGATCAAGTATGAGTCAGGGATGGTCTCAGCATCGACAGACGAGATGAGGGGAGCGGCATCGTTGTCGATGCTCTGGTGGCTCAAGCTGTCTGCCTTGATGACAGGCTTTGCAGCTGCCAGCAGCGGCAGGAGAGTAAGACCTGCGATGCCCTTCATGGTGAAGTGCTGGTATGTGTATGTGTATGTGTATGTGTATGTGTATGTGTATGTGTATGTGGTTGGGAAGTGGATGCAGAAGAGAGGATGGCAAAGAGGAGGTGGATGAAGGAGGGATGAAGTCGAGGATGAGTCGAGTTGATGAAGGACTTCACCCAAGTGGAAGCTTGCCAATCTGGGGTAGGTCGTTATCAGCGGCCCGTGCTCGATCAGGTCAAATGACGTTTTCGGCCGGTCACGTTAACCACGCCCTGCTTTCGCAGACAGGCCGACCAGTCCACGTTCGACCGGTCAGGAATGCATCAAGGGCTTACTGTGTACGTCGTGATCTTTCTAGACTATATACATCATACTATATCATAAAACAAACGCTTGAATCGGCAAACAACAGCGTAAAGACGACTCGAGATGTGCTGTCGGCGACTCGGGGGGCGTTGTTATCACACGTCTGTCGCCTTGGAAATGTGGAGCTATGGCGCTAGCGGTTCACAAACGCCGACTACGTTCATTCGCGTGCCCTCTTTCTCGAATCACTGTTTAAGGCACCCGGTGCTGCGAAACATTGAAACGCTCACGTGCGCCTCCATTGCGTCCGTTGCACCTTGCAACCCTACCGCTGCTATCTTCAGAGCCTTTGCATCTTAGGTCTTCGGCCCATCCCCTTTGGTCCTCCCTTGGCTGGTGTATGCTTCGTCTTCGAAGCCGCAATCAAGCAGGCATTCTACTTTGCGGGGTCGTCACTTGACTGCTTGACTGAGCCCGGAGAGAACACCCTCGGGTTCCGGATCATCTGCCCCCTTGCGCAATCACAGTCACTTCCGGAGCAATGACATCGTTAGCTGTTCAATCTGTATATATCGACCAGCGCCGTTGATGCCAAAATGGATAACCTATCTCCGACCCCCCGTCGGTACAGGTCGTCTACCAGCAACTCAAGTCCACCATTGCAAGTAAGGACAAGTGCACTTGGTTCACTCGTTCAGCGACTATCAAATTTGACAATTACCACTCCTGAATCATTACGGAGTATCCATGACGACCTCATCAGACTATCCATCTTCTTTGATGATAATGGCCAGAACGACATACAAGACCAGTTCCGCCAAATCCGAGGGTTTCAAGCAATCATCCATGCTCTGGAAGCAACAATTCGATATGCGGGAGCACAAGGAGAACTGACGGATAGCTCTTTTGAAGAAAACTTCATCCAAATCGCAATCGATGTGCTAAACATTTTGACCAAAGCACTGCGTCGGCACCATGGAAATTCTCGTTATTTTACCAAGCGAATCTCTGGCGGGGGATGGCAAGCTCTCCGTCACCTCATCCAAAACGCTTCTTGCATCATTGCGAGCTCGCCCTCTAGTGGGCTTCGGTCCAACAATCTATTGAGACTTTTCTGCGCCACTTTAGCATTGTCACTTGGGGACAATACGTTCAGCAACGCTCTCAAGCCTCTCTGGTTCGAAGGTCCAGATTCTTCGCAGAGCGCAGTCAACGAAGATGCTTCTTCAGAGGCAAATCCTGATCATAAAGCCGCGACAGAGACATCGACTCCTGAAAAGATGCAGATGCTGGTTCGCGAGTGTTTCGGCCGAGATGAACGGATCCTCAATTCGGAGGCTGTGACTATCATGTCAGATTTCTACACATCGTTCGGGTACGGTAAAGAGACCGCTGGTAATCATATGGCTGTTCTGCCAACCGCAATCTTGACCGTACTTGATTGCCTTGTTGAAAAATCAGCAAGCAACAGAATTGCAGTTCATGACGCTGGCACACTGTCAGTTTTGTTGCCTCGCTTGGCTGACAAGGGCATGAACGAACGTGAGGCCATGCTATTACAAAAGCTCTGCAAATCGTTGCTTCCACTTGGGACACGTCGTTTGGAAGAGACAGCTCAAATATTCAAACTGGCCTGCGAAGATGATTCCGCCAAAGAAATATTGTTAGAGGCTTTGCAGAAGTCCAAACAGCCTCCTGCTATTCAGTTCGACTTGTCACACTCCGGGCATTGCTCTATTGAGCTTGCGTCCTTGCCACGGCCCTTCCCGCCACCTACTGGCTACACTTTCTCGTCTTGGATCAAGATCGATCAGTTTGATTCAGACTGCCATACCACGATATTCGGAGCATTTGACGCCAGCCAAACATGTTTTGTTCTTGTGTACATCGAAAAGGACACTCATCAACTCATTCTGCAGACGTCAGTCACCGCGAAGAGACCCAGTGTACGATTCAAGAAGTTCAGATGTGGAGCTGGAGAGTGGTATCATATCGCTTTAGTGCATCGCCCTTCTAGAACAAGCGGTCCGAGTCCAGCCATACTCTATGTCAACGGACGCTGCATCGAAGAGCAGCACTGCCCGTACCCAGAAGCGCCTCCACTTATCCCGGAACTCCGTGCTCCTGTTCCTTCTCAAGTTGTTAACACCACTCGACGACCAGTCCAGGCTTTCTTCGGCACCCCTCAGGATCTTGCTTCCCAAGCAGCCGATCGTGTCTTGAGGTTGAAGTGGTCTCTTGCAAGCGCCTATCTGATTGACGCATCTCTTTCTCCAGAGTTAGTCGCGGTTCACCAGAAGCTTGGTCCACGTTATTGTGGCAACTTTCAAGACTGTGTGGGACCTTTTCTGACATATCGCGCTTCTGCCGAGCTCAACCGATACAACGAGATGCTGCACGCGGACAAAGACGACAAATCCGAAATCGTCAAGGCTACACAGTCTCAGGGCAGTGAGCTCCTCCCAGAAGGCAAGCTCTTCATCAGCATGTCAGCTTCGACGATTGTGAACATGAACGGTGTTCTAGCAAATGGTGTCAACGTTGCAGGCATGCTGAATGAAAAAGCTGCGACACATCTTCAATCTCTTACGCGTAATGGGAATCCACTGTTATTGAATGCGGCTCGACCTTCAATCAACGAAGCTATCACGAGATCTTATGGAGCAGCTGTGATCACCGGTGATCCTGTATTGACTCTCACTCGTGGATTGGATGATGGTAGTTGGCAGATTGGAGGCAGCTTACCCATCAGCATGAAAATAATCCAGAGTGCATCAACAGCCGATTCTCTTGTCACTTCAGTCGAGCTTCTCTTCCAATGCATACTGGACAATTGGCGAACCAGTGAAGTCATGGAGAAGGACAACGGGTTTGGCATTCTCGCAGTCTTGCTACGAGAAAAACTTGGAATATATACCAGCGGCCCTGGTGGCAATAGAACTGCCTCAGTAGCAAAGACCATGCAGCAGAGGGAAGAGCTGGCATTGAGACTTCTCAAAGTTGCATTGGCATTTGTTGGCTACGATATCAAGAGCCCCGAAAACTCTTTGCTCATCAACCCTATGGCTTACAGAGTTCTACTTGTAGATTTCGACACTTGGCGTACTATAAGTACCGAGACTCAGAAACTCTACTATCAGCAGATCGCTGGATTTGTTTGGAAAAACAACAACCAGACTTTCAACATGAAACGTTACAACAAGATGAGGGTTGTTCGTAGATTTCTTGATGCTCTGAAAGTCGATCCCATCAGTCCTGAAGTCTTGCCAGAGATTTTGCATGCTTTGAGAGCCCTCATCTTGTGTAGAACAGCACACCTCAATCATCGGGATATTGCTACATTTATTACATATGCGCTACATGACGACAGAGCCTTGCAGTCGACTAATCCGCTCCTGAGAACACCTCGGAACAGATCCGTATCAGTCAAGCTACCATCTCCTAGATTGATCGCACCTGAGACGTCCAGCCCATCATCAACTCCAGCGTCACCAAGTCCAGCCAGAGTCAGTCAATCGAATCTTGGTGTCAGCATCGTTGAGACATACTCAGAGGTTCTTTGTGGTTTCGAAACCAACACGCATATCAAGCGTTTCGATCAGCAAGTACCTACGCGATGGATTCTTCATTTGTTGGCGGAGCCTGATTCACGCGTCGTTGGTTCTGCACTCTCCATCATATCAAGAGCAATCGTCGAGATACCGAGTTTCAAGTCAAAGTTCACGGAGAAGAACAATGGCTTCACAACACTGCAGGCTAGACTGCGAAGCCACTGGACATCTCCAAGAGTGTGGATGGGTTGCTTTGCCATTCTGTTTGGTCGTCCATTCGTTTGTCAAGAGGATGCTGACGAGCTTACCATTTTTCACCTCATGGAAGCATTTATGCAGCAAGGAGAGTCTGAGATACGACATCCCGAAATCTTCCCAGCAATATCGAGCATGTTAGAAGCAGGGCTCAGAATTGTCGTCAAAGATTCTTCGCATCAGAAGGAAAACGAGGCCGCGGCCGAGTTGAATACAATCCCAAAGACCATCATTCAATTCCTTACGGATGTTCATGCTCGGAGTAGGTCGTTCCGAGACTTTGCGGTGGACTCCCACTATGTGCAGGAACTGCTTTTCGTGTTGTTCCCACTCATCACGAGTGCCGATCGACTTAGCGCATCCGCCGAATTAGCATCCGAAAGCCCGCTGAACTTCCAGGGCCGCGAAGTTGTGTTGCGACCTCATTCCAATTCGCCGGGCGAACGACCGGCTGTACTTAGAAGTGGTTCCAGCAGAACATTGCCTACTCAAAACCGCCCGAACCAACTTCAGATCCCTCGCAGGACATCTTCTTTCGTTTTTGTCAATCCCACCGCGTCCGAGGTCAAACAGTCTACTGTATCAACACGCTTCAACGCGATAATGTCTCCAAACACAAGCAGACCGGTCAAGATCAATGTCGGCAATGCGGTCGTCGAGTCCCTACTTGAACTTGTAGTCATGGTATACCTTGAACAAGTCTCTCAACGCAAAGACTTTGCAGGCTTTGGTCTATTTCTCAAAGTTCCGCCTGGCTTCCAGGAACATCAGGCATATTTTGAGTCATACGTTCTGCTTCATACCATGCATCAGCTATGGAACCATCTTCAGCTGAACCAGGAGTTGATGATAGAGCCCAGAACTTTAACGAACCTGGCTCGATACAGCTTACATATGGCTGAGGCTGTGTTCGAAGGCTGGTTTATTGATGGAGCCCAGCCACTACTCGATTTTACTGGCAAAGCACTGGAATACCTTCAACAACCAGCCGTGTCTGCGACGAAGGGCGTACGACTATGTTCACAAGCCGTGTCCACACTACGCTCAGTATTCCTTCGTGTCACTCTCCTTCGCTTGTCAGAACTTGACGAAGTCGAAGATGATACAGAAGCACTGGACTTCCTCAGGAAGATGACCTACTGGCAAACCATCCTGTTCTCACCCCAAAATCAAGAGCTTCCCTTCATAAGGTTGATTTGCTATCTCCTATACATCAAGATGACCTCGCCATCATCTCCAGTGCGGCATGCTGCTGCCTCATTGTGGAGGATGTTACTTGTACAGAAGCCAACAGAAGCAGCTACCATCCTCATACAGAACGCTGATCCAAATCAGCGCCACATCTCTACTGGCCTGATCAAGCTTGCTGCGCACGATGATGACGAGCTTCTACAATGGATTGATCAGAATCGAAAACCGCTGGATGAGTTCTTCCATGAAACCATGTCGAGATTCTGGGACGAATTTGTCGGCTCCGAGAACCAAAAGACCGAAGAATCGGCCAGAAACCGTCTTGCTAAGCGCAAGGAGAAGCTGAAACAATGGAAAACGACCGAGACCGAGCTTGATAATGTTGCACATCGTTTCGAGGTATCCACTAGGCACTGGCGGTCGAATATTCATTCCCAAGAGCGACTGAAATATCAAGGCGCGCTACAGGACCAGCAGGAGAACCTGAATCATATACAAACTGTCATCGCCAGGCTGGAAACTCTGCTGAAGCAACCTTCAGGCCTCTTCCCTGAGAAAGAACCATTCAAATGGCAACTCGATCAGACAGAATCGCGCAATAGAATGCGTATACGAATAGTACCAGATTCGCGACGAGATCAAGAGGCGTTCCAGCCGAAGCGCAAGGCCTCTGAGCGTGCGTCGCATACAAAGCTTAGAATCGACACACAATCTCGTCCAGGCTTGTCAGACAACATAGTCTCGGCGGAACCTACACCGAGGACTCCTGCTAACCTCGGTATGCGTCAGTTCGAAGACACTACATCAACATCAAGAGATGACTCTATCTCAGGCTCTGCGCTTCTTGACGGTGAATTTGAGATGGTGGATGACCCCAAAGACGGCGAGGAAGGATTTGAAGACAAGAACCGTAAAGTGTTGAAAAGTCTGCAGCGCGGCGATCGTGTACAGAACATCTGCAATGTTTCTCGTGTTGTGGGCTTGGAAGCTTTTGAAGGTCTGCTGATCATTGGCAAGAAATGCTTGTATCTTCAGGACGAAATGTTCCAAAGATCTGATGGCGAAATTGTCAGCGTTGTTCATGCTCCGGACGAAGAACGCGACCCTTACGTTCAGCTAATCTCAGGCAAAGAGGTTAAGACCAAGCGAAAGCAACGTGCGGAAAGAGAGCCTGCAAGACATTGGACTTGGCAGGAGCTATTGCATATCTCAAAACGCCGCTTCCTGTTCCGAGACGTCGCACTAGAAGTTTTCTTCACCGACGGTCGTAGCTACCTTTTGACGTTCATGACGCCAACAGCACGCAACGATGTTTATGCAAATCTCGCAGGGAAATCACCGTTAGTCTACGGTTCACTGTCGTCCTTGCCTGCCGAGGACGCTTGGAGACTCGACTCGTTGAGAAATCCAGAGGAAACACCACAAAGCTTTGGCTACAAATTCGCAAATGTCTTCAACTCAACATCATCCAATGCAGCAACTCGACGATGGACCCGTGGCGAGATATCGAACTTCCAGTATCTCATGCTTGTCAATAATATGGCCGGCAGAACTTTCAACGACCTCACGCAGTATCCTGTATTCCCTTGGATTCTCGCAGACTATACTAGCGAAGAACTGGATCTGACCGACCCTCGAAGTTTCCGTGATCTCTCCAAGCCGATGGGCTGTCAACATCCTGCGCGCGAGTCCGAGTTCCGCGAACGTTACCGAGCGTTTGCCGAGATGGGTGATGAACATTCTCCACCCTTCCATTATGGTACTCATTACTCTTCGGCCATGATCGTCTCTTCATACCTCATTCGACTACCGCCGTTCGTGCAGTCTTACTTGCTGCTTCAAGGTGGCAATTTTGACCACGCAGACAGATTGTTTGACTCAATCGAGAAGGCATGGTTGTCTGCGTCAAAGGAGAACATGACTGATGTTCGTGAATTGACACCGGAGTTCTTCTGTCTACCCGAGTTCTTGCAGAACATCAACGGCTACGACTTCGGCCAAAAGCAAGGTAGCGGCCAAACAATCAATGATGTCGTTCTGCCACCCTGGGCTAAGGGAGACCCACACATCTTCATTGCAAAGCACAGAGAAGCCCTCGAAAGCCCATTTGTCAGTCAGCATCTTCAAGAGTGGATTGATCTCATCTTTGGATACAAACAACGCGGCGAAGCAGCACTCGAAGCCACTAATGTGTTCCATCATCTTTCGTACCAAGGTGCCAAGGACCTGGACACCATGCAAGACGAAGTTGAAAAGCTCGCAACCATCGGTATCATTCACAATTTTGGACAAACACCTCACCAGGTCTTCCAGCGCGCGCATCCCAAAAGAGAGGAAGAGAAGCATAGAGTGGAAAGACTTGACACCGTTGCAGAGTCGTTGATCAAGCTACCATTCCCCTTGCATGATAGTCATGAGCGAGTCACAGCATTGACATACTCACCTAGCCAGGAGCGCTTGTTGTGCTCTTCTCCTTGCAAGCTCAATGTCCCACCAGCTTGCAAGAGTTATCTGCACTGGGGCTTCGCAGACAATAGTCTTCGCTTCTTTACTGCCGACAACAGAAGAATGCTCGGCTTATATGAGAATCTGCATATTGGACAAATCAGCACTGCTCTTTTTGCAGATTCCAAGACGCTCATTACCGGAGGTGCAGATAGCACGATTGGCGTGTGGACCATTGGCTTCAGCTCAGACTCTGCAGACATTCAGTCAAGAACCTATCTCTTCGGCCATCGCACACCGGTCAGCGTTCTTGCCGCCTCACGCGCTTTCAGTACCCTGGTCTCTGCATCAGTTGATGGTCAAGTATTCCTTTGGGATCTCAACCGTTTCGACTGTGTTCGTGTCCTTCAAGAAGCAAACAACGGTAGTCGCACGATCCAGTGTGCTAAGGTCAACAATCTAACTGGACACATTGTCCTCTGCAGTGGATCGTTCGTCAGAGTACTCACGTTGAACGGACACCTACTCGTAGAACAAAAAGTCTGCGATGCAGAAGATGACGAAGTCACCTGCTGTGCTTTCTACGAAGGCGCTGCCAACGAGTGGGTAGAGCGAGTACTGCTCTTTACCGGCCACAAGCGTGGTATCGTAAATGTAAGTAGCATAAAAGACCATCATCAGAGGAGTGTCAAGCTAATACAACGCAACAGATCTGGTCACTGGTCACACTCCGCGATGGAGCATGGCATTTGCAACTCATCAAGCGATTGATGCATGTCGAGCCAACACGTGGAGAGCCGAACATCCAAGTGCCGACCATCACCTGTGTCCTTCCCATGCCTCAAGCTGTATATACTGGTGATGAAGATGGCAAAGTTGTAAGTTTGGACATCTTGGCTGCTGATCTAGCTCTTTTACTGACCGTTTTGCCTTTTTTAGTATGAGTGGAATTGTGTGCAGAGACATGGAGCTGGTTCTTTTGGGGGTTGGCGATGAGATGAAAGCATAAAGGCTGCACGCGAACCATGAGCATTGGTGGGCTCGTTGATTGATTGAGATGATGAGAGAGGTAGGCTAATATCCTCAGTCGCTTCTTTTCTTTTTGGCACAGAAAAAGTACCCTGGGAACGGAGTTTTGCATTATGTTGTTTTTTCTATCCGACTTGTGAAGCGAATTTGTTATTGAACGTGATGGTCTTTATTGGTATCGAAAAGTCTTGAACCACCTCCTCTAGAAATCTTCTACGGCCAATTCAAGATGGGATAACTTTCTCTGCTCTGCCACCCGTGGTCAAACGTACACCTCAGACCCGTGCCCTGTCTAGCAGCAATGATACCTCGAGCCACCGTTCTCGCCTCTGCTTCTCTTTCCAACCATCTGGCCATCAAGCCGACAACCATATCTTGATAAGTATTACAATTCCCACACTCTTGCCAACAATCTCCCGAATCTGCAGTAGCGTGACAATCACCACAATGCTGAACTTGATATTCTCTCTTTTCCGGATGAACAGAAATGTAATCGCGCAAGTCATCGATAATCTGTTGATGTTTAACGCCAATGCGGAAATACGTCTTTGCCATTTTCTGGCGCAAAGCAGAGGTTTTGAGGAATGCGGTGTTGGTGGGGAACCATGCAGCAGAAGAGTCTTGGGATAGGTTTAGGTAGGTGAGATGGCGCCAGACTCCATTCCAATCTGGACCTTTGAGACGTTGGGATTGGAGTGACCAGTCGTTGTCGCTGTCGTCCGAGTCTGTGGGTTGGGGGAGGGCGTGGGAGCGGTGGGTCAGGGCTGGGAGCCAGGAGTGGCAGCCTTGGAGATCGAGCCAGCGGAGGCAGTAGGTGTTTTCGGCTAGCATGCGGAGGACTAGAGCTGGTTCTTCAAAGTCGCGGTCGAGAGAGGCGTAGGGGGAGGTTGAGTTTGGGGTTCGTGTTGGTAGTGGCCAGTGTGCTAGGCTGAGGTGGGTTATGGTGTGTAGGTCTTTGGAGAGAAGTAGCAGGTCTGTCCAGGAGGCTGAAGGAGGAGGATGGGCTAGGGAGAGTTTGGTCAGGTGTTGGAGATTGTGGTTTGGAGATGTTGGAATGGAAAAGTCGCTGTCGTCTGAGGAGGTGTCTTGGTCCCACGAATCTGCTATGTCGCTTCTTTCTTTTTTGGACCTTTCGGCCAGGTCTTTAGATTCCTCTGCTAGCCTGTGCAACCATCTCCTGAGTTCTTTGATCGTGAAGCCCCAATCCACTAGCCCTGATAGGTCCAGAGAGGTGGCTTCAGATGGATTTGGAAAGAGAGCTTGGAGGCCAGCCATGTCAACACCTTCTGAAGGTCCTAAAGTGGTCAAATAGCTGAGCAGGACAACACGTAGATGTGGTGGGATCACATCGAGCCATTCGCCACAGTCTTCTACGATGTCTGACCAGTTTCGGGCTGCCACCTTGAGCGACATGTCCAGTAAGCTACCAGGAATGACAGGGTTATCATTTGCCATGTTCAAGAAACGGGCCAGTCCATCCGGTAGATTCCTCGTTGGACCTCCATTCTGACCTAAGATCCTTGGCTGTCGTTTCGCCGGATAGTAGCGGTTCTCGAGTGCTTGTCTATGACTTGTTAGTCTCGACACCCAACTAGGCGGAGGGGCAGGGCCAGGCGTCCTCAGCCGCACTCTTGATCTCTGAGAAGCACTGTTTCTCGGAGCGGGCGCAGCTACAGCAGTTTGACCCAAGATGCCCTGTCCAAGACTTGGAGGTAGTGACCTTTGGTTTGAAAGTTCAGCGAGCTGACGCTTTCTTTCGACGGAAGCTGGGGATGACTGGGCGAGTCTCAGGTTGGTGAGACGTTCGTTGACGGATAACACAGGTTTTGCTTGAGCATTCTCGCCGGTACGAGAAGCACCTCTGAGGGAGGAGTGAACATAGTTCGAGCCTGGTTTGGGTTGGTATGTCTGTCTGTGCTTTTTGGGCATCACAGAGTAAAGAGGAAGAAAGGGTTGCCCGTGGATTCCTCGAGCGTCCGGTAAGAATATGTATGACTTCCAGATTCCTTCCAGTATCCGAGCTCCTGGTCTTCTTCCAATGATATCCTAGTAAATGTATTTGGAGTGATCCTTCTTATAGATTGTTACTCATAAGCAGTGGGAAATGCAGTGCTCCAATAGGCTGGTGAGAAAGTTGAGCAAGGACAAGGAGACGCCACCTGCACGTTTTCCCATCGCAGTTTCCCCACGTTCACTCACCCACGTCATCACCTTCCACTGGCCACGACAGCAACTAACGCTTTGGAACCTTGTGTACCTGGGCCCCTTTATAAACAATGTGCTGATCCTTCTGCTTACTTCAATAGACTAAACATGGCTTCTTTCCTCAAAGAAAAAATCACTGGTGCTCAATCCGAGGTCGACAGTGGTAACGCTGACAAGTACTATATCCAAGTGGCCGCAGCAACTTCCTACGATGACTCCAAGGCCAAACAAGTCATCATCAATGGTGCTCCCACGCAATTGAGCAAGAACGCAAAAGTCGCTGTCCGGATCAAGGAATATCAAGGCTTACCTGTGGGCTCTCCGGCAACTTCTTCATACTTCGAGGACCACGCACATGTACAGGATACATACAGTATAGCCGTCTCCTGGACCCCTGAAGAAGACATTGACGCAGATGACTTGGTCTGGGGCATTGAACTCATCAACCCAATCCGCGATCGTATACCCGGACGCTTCATCACCACCGCCTTCAACATTGTCAAAGGCTTTGTGGACTCGAGTTTGAGATGCGATCCCAATGCAGACCGACCCTGGTTGAATGGACCTGCGTTATGCTCTACAGCCATAACCTTCAGCATTGGTCCCAAAGGCACTTGCGAGCTGCCGGCCATACTAGCAGAAGGCGGCCTCGCTGATGACTCTGCCATACGCCAAAGCCACAGTATCCCCACGTCTGACTCACAACGCCGCAAACACTTTCTGGACGAGCAGAAACGCAAGGACTTTGTGTTTGAAAAGGGACGTTGCTATGCCTTTGACTTTCACAACGGCTACATCGACTGGAAAAACTACGCCCTGAAGCTCCCAGGCTTCTCCTTCGGAGTCTTGAAATACATCAACGACAGAACACACACAACAAGATTCGTGCTCAAGAGCCGCAAAACCGGAAATGTGTTTGTAGCAACGACGTTCCGCTTACTCTATGGCGAGGAACTGGAAAAGGCAAAGAAGACGAGTGCCGCTGCTGCTGGAGCACAAACAGGTGAGAGTACAGTGGGACAATCCCAGCATGTAGACACAGCTGAGGGTCTCCAACAAAAGGAGCCAACACGAAACGGAAGCCTCGAAAACTCGAACGGCGATCCGGAAACGCTGGGACCGATAAAGGGACCTGAGACGGAGAATGTCGACAAGGAGAAACTGGTACAACAACCGCTCCAGGGACCCGAGGAGCCTGATATGAAAAACTTGGAGGGCGCTAGTGGACCCGAGAGTTTTGTAGATGGTGGCTCAGAGATGACATCTAAGCATAATGAGGAACATCCTGCAGGCAATGCAGCCGACCAGGTGATAGCAGAGTCTGAAGAAAGAAGGAAGAGTGGGCAGTATGCGACGTCGGGGAGTGCTTGATTGACGGCTGTCATTCCGATGATCTATGCAAGGCTCGACGCGTAATGTGTAATGAAAGGATGCATCTTGCGTATAGGTTATGAGGTTCATAAAGTGGTGTATAGAATAGTTTTTCTCTTCTCCCAAGAGTATGATATCTACGGATGATTATATACTACAACAAGCTTAGAGCATACCTCTTCTCCATGCACGGGTTGCAAGTTCCTTGATTGTCTTGACTTCGACGGGGCCCTTGAGCTCCTCATCGGCCAAAGCCTCAACAACAGCTTCAGCGACCAGATCTGCCTTGAGAGGCTCGACACCACCAGCACCCATCAGCCCAGTCAAACGACCACCAACCAATGAATTGGCCATGGCGCCCATAAATGTCAATCCAGCCAGAGGGACGGTAAATGTCCGTGATGAATCGTACAAGAAGCCAGGACGAATAAAGACACTCCTCATGGTCGGAAAATTTGAGGTGATGGACTCTTCAGCTTCACGCTTGGTCTTGATGTACCTCGCCGGCAAGATGGGCGCACCGCCAGCAGCAGAGATATATGCCATGGACGAAGCGCCAGCAGCCGAAGCCTCCTTGGCCAACAAGATGGCAGAGTCTCTGTTCATGACCTCGTACGTGATCTGACCGCCCTCGTGCTGGGGCTCAACATCACTGCCCTCTTTTCTCTCCAACGGGTTCTGGGTTCCCTGCTTTGTGCTGCTGAATGCCTTTTGCAAGCCGCCAATGATGGGTTCTTTGCCGGTCAAGACGCCTTTGTAGTCGGCTTCTAGCAAGATGCCCATGCTGTGGACGACGGAATCTGCGTTTTCGAGGTGTTGCTTGTAGGTCGAGGGTTGGAGGATGTTGGCGCTGACCCAATTGACGTCGGAGGACCAGGTTGGTGCCACGGGGGAGGAGGTGACGGAGGACCAGGTGGGTTCGCCGGAGCGCGAGATGGAGGTTACTTGCCAGCCTCGTGCGGCTGCTGCTTTGCAGATGCGGCTTCCTTGGGTGGACGTGTTAGCTTGAAGGTGGTCGATTGGGTATGGTGTAGTGTACCGAGGAAACCATTGCCACCGGCGACGACGATTTTCTTAGTGGCTGCTTTTGTCGACATTGTTGATTGTGTATGTGTGATATCGAAGGTCAGAGATGCAAAAGAGTGGAAGCGGTGGACGCTCTCGTCTGCTATTCACATGCAAAAGAGATGGCACGATGCATGACGTGCACCGCGTCTTAGTGCCATCGCCGGCTCGACCTTGCGGGCAGGAACCGCCCCGATTGGCCACGCTCCTGCCTTGTCCTCCGACCCTCTGACCCTGTCTCTTGCATCTCTGGACAATTCACCATCATCAACCTCTCATCATCAACACAACACCCTCTCGTCGCAACACACCATACTCGCCACCCACCATGCCTGCCGCAGCAAGCAACAAACGCGTCAAAAACACGCGCATCTCACGCCCCTTCAGTACTACCTCCTCTCTCTCGTCACCATCCCTCAACCCACAGCTAATCCAAAGACAACCAGTAATCGGCTCTCAAGCCTGGAACCTCGACCCCACCACCCAAACCGGCCCAATCCCCGAAGGCCACACAAAAGGCTGGCGCGTCTACGTAAAAGCCCTCGACAGCGGTCCCGACCTCAGCACCTGGCTCAAAAAAGTCCAATTCAAACTGCACATGACCTACGCCGACCCTTCACGCACCGTCGAAGCCCCACCCTTTCAAATCCAAGAAACCGGTTACGGAGAATTCGACATTGAGATGCGCTTGTACTTTGACTCGAGTTCGGGGGAAAAGGCGCAATACAGAAGTCATAGGTTGAGGTTGGAGCCGTATGGCAGTGAAGAGCAGCAAAAGATGCAAAAGGAGGCCAACATGGTGACAAGTGAGACGTGTGAGATTGTCGAGTTCAACGAGCCTTCTCACGACTTCTTCGCAAAGATGACGGCTGAAGACCAATTCGCTCATTTGCAGAAAAAGGGCGGTGGTGCAAAGGGAGGTAGAGGTGCCAAAGGAAGAGGTGCGAGGATTGAATATGAAGGTGGCAGGGAGCCGACTGCAAACTTGCCCGACAGAGGGTCGGACGCCTTACCTTGGAGTAGGGAACTGGAGAAGAAGATGCTCGATATGCTGTCCACGGCGCAAAAGGACATGGATGCCGAGATTGACAAGGAGAAACAGAGGGCCGAGGATAGGCGCAAGAGGTTGCAGGAGATTGCCTGAGTTTCGCTCTCGTGCTTTTGTCTTTTTTTCCCTTTCTTCGATGACTTTATGATACCCCTTTTTGCTGCAATACAGCATGTCCTTGTCACCTTCTTCACACACTTGCGTTCTGCACATGACATTTGATTGATACACTCTTTCATTCACAGCAACAGCGAAGAAACAAAGCCATCATGTTCCTTTCACAAACTACAGACCCACCCAAAGCAAAGCAAATGTTGATAGAGATGAAATAAAAAACAACGCCACGCTCACTTCCATATCTTCCTCCACCTCTTACTTTCCACTAATCTGTCCCTCGACAAAGTCCAGTGCTTGTTCCTTGGACACGGCATCAATACTACTCGTCTTGTTGATATAACTGACACCATAGCACTTTTCCGCCACGAGCAGCATCTCGGGCCTAAACGTCGTGCAGATAAACTGTCCCTTTTCCGAGCTCTCGGACAGCATTTGTGCGACCGCGGTACGGTATTGTGCATCGAGGTTTGCGTCGATTTCGTCAAAGAGGTAAAAAGGTGCTGGGTCTGAGGCTTGGATTGCAAAGACGAGGGCGAGTGCGCACAAACCTGTGGATGGGTGGGTTAGTAGATGGTAGAGACGAAGAAGGGAATGGCGAAACTTACTCTTTTGGCCACCGGAGAGTTGTTGGATACGTTGTTGTTCGTCGTGCTTGCTGTTGAAACTCACACTGATGCCCACACCAGTATAGTTTTCCACGCCGTCTTTTCTGCCTTCGCCGTCTTCGCCACTGTCTTCTTCGTCATTCTCGCCGCGTGCAATGCGGTCGGTACGGCGTTGAATCACCAAGCGGCCTTTACCAGCGGGAACCAGTTTTTCAAAGATGCGAGCAAATTCTTTGCTGACTTGACGGAAAGTACGCTCGATGGCTTCATCTTTGCGTTGATCCAATACATCAATGAGTTCCTGAATACTCGACAGCGAGTTTTCGAGTTCCTTGCGACGGGTTTCCAGGCTCTCGCGTTGGCGCGTGAAGGAATTGTACTGTTCGAAAGCCTTCTTGTTGACATGGCCATAGCCCTTGAGAGCATTCTTGACCTTGTTCAGCTTCTTGGCTGCCTTGTCCCAGTTCATGCTTGTGTATGGTTCTTGGAAGGCAGATTCGGGCAACACACCAAGGTTGCGGATGCTGATGCCTACAGCTTCTTCCTTTTCCTTGAGAGTGGCACGCTTGGCAGTGTTCTTCTCCATTGATCTCTTCTTCTTGGAGATGAAGCGGGCGAGCTCTTCTTGTTGGCGTTGCTTTTCTTCACGTGATGTGTTTGCCTCTGACAGTTGAGATTGTGCTTGTTCGAGGGATGCCTCTGCTTCTTCGAGCTTGTTCATGACGTTCGACAAAGCTTCGTCCGCACGTTCGAGCTCTCTCTGTTTCTCGCCCAGGCGTGCATTGCCACCTGCAACACCGCCAGCACCAAGCTCGGCGTCTTGAGCTTGTAGCTGGTCGAGTCTGAGGCGAAGGTTCTCACGAAGCTCCACTTCCAGACTAGCCTTGCGACCTTCGAGCTCTGACCGAGTAGAGCTCAAGTCAGAGAATTGCTTTCGCAGGTTCTGCACAGTTGTGCTCAATGTCTCGAGTTGACGTTCCTCGTCTGCGGAAAGTGCTTTTCTGAACTCGGTGGTCAGTTCTGTCTCATAAGCACTGCCTTGCTCTCCAAGTTGTCTTGCCGCTAGCTCAACATTATCACGAGAGCGTTGCTTCTTCTCAAGCTCTTCGTGCTTGGATTGCAAAGCATTGGTCTTGTTTCTGAGTTCTTGGCGGAGCGGACCGTAGCTGTTCTCCGCTTGTAGGCGCTTCTGATCGATCTTCTGTAGATTGCTGACAGCTCTTGTGACCTGCTGGTCCAACGCTTCGAGCTCACGGCGGATCTCGTCGCCACGGTTACGGTGCTTCTCATACTCGACACGCCATGTCTGAACGTTCCGTACACCATCAAGGCGTGATGATCTTGGGTCGTGGAAACCACCCGTAAGAGCACCCTTCTTGTCTGCACGATCACCCTCTGGCGTAATGGCAGAAACACCATGACTACGAGCATATTGTGAAGCAGTTGCAAGATTCGGGCAGACAATAGTCTTGCCGAATACCTGCTCAAACGCTTTTTCGTACTTTTGATCGTATGTGATCTTGGTGAGAAGGTGTACCGCATCAGCAGCGTTGGGGATGTTGACAGGTCTTGGTCGGAGGCGGTTGAGCGGCATGAAGGTCACACGTCCTGACTTTTCCCGTTGGAGAAGCTCCAAAACTCTTGTGGCGGTGTCGTCGGTGTCGACCACATAGTGGAAGAGACTGTTGCCGGCAGTAACCTCAATAGCAGTCTTGTATCGTTCTGACGAAGGCTCAAACAGCTCAGCAAGCGTGCCGTATACACCAGGGATGTTGTGTTGGCGAGCGATACGGCGAACAGCAGCAATGCCTCGACTTGTGTTGTGGTCTGTCATGTGGGAAAGGAAACGCTCGGCTTTTTCGAGCTCTTGCTGTGCATTGGTGATGACTGAATCAAGCTTGGCTTCTTCACGCCACAATTCTTTGCGCTGGTCCATCAGACGGTCTCGCTCGTCCTTGGCTTTTTGTACGTCGGCAGACATGGTTTGTGTCTCATCGCCGCGGTTGTCGATGCGGCTTCTCAGCTCTGCAATCTCGGATTCGAGAGTTGAGATCTGCTCCTCAAGTTCTGCAACATCATCGGATGCTTGCATAGCAATTGCCTTTCTCGTAGCCAGAGCAACATTGATTTCTGCAATTTCTTTACGCAACCAAGTGTCTCTGTCACGCTTGCTTTGGAACTGAGTCTGACGTCCTTGCTTGGCGTATAATCTCTGGCGTTGGCCTTCTGCTTCGACGAGCTGGTTCTTGAGGGTGGCCTCCTGCTCTTTTTGTGCATTGTACTGAGGGAGGATCTGAGCCAACTCGCCCTCGCGCTGCTCGATCTGAGCGCGAACTTGTTGCAGGTCGTTGGCGTGATGGGTTCTGGCAGACTGTGCGGCAGATTGGCCATCTGTGAGAGTCTTGACATCCAGTTCGACCTTTGCCTTTTCGCGAGAAGCTTCCTTGCGCTCATCTTCTAACTGTTGTCTGTCGAGAACCAGGAAGTCGATTTGCTGCTTGAGTCGGCTGATTTGGCTGTCCATCTCTTTCAAGTCTTCCTCTCCTTGGAGGAAGTCCTGGCTGTGTTCGTCTGCTCCTACTACGTCGTTCTGGCGTTCTTCATCAATTCTCGCCAACCAGTCTGCGACCTCCTCCTGCTCGTTTCGGTAGATGGCGTATTCGAGACAACGTCGTTCGCGGTCCTTTTCTTGATATGCTCTAAGCTCCTCCTTTTCCTCTTCGAGCTCGCCTAATCGCTCGCGGATATAGGCCAGAAGGTCGTCGATCTTTGCGCGCTTGTTGTCGGTGTCGGTGACAATCTTGAGAGACTCTGTTCTGCGTGACTCGTAGACCTGGGTACCGGCGACTTCTTTGAGGAGGTTCAAACGCTCGCCGTCCTTCATGTTGGTGAGGGTTGTGACACGTCCTTGGGGGACAATGTAGTAAGGGTTTGAACGCGAGAAACCGGCAGATTCGAGGAGATTCATGACATCGGCCTTGGTAGCATTCTTGCGATCGAGCGAGTATTCGTCCTTTTTCTGACCGATGGTTCTGCGCAGGACCAGTTCCTCTCTGCCGGTGGGGAATCGGCCGTCGGTGTTGTCGAAGATGACCTCTACATAGGCCGACATGACTGCGGAGCCTGAACCTTCCTGTGCGTGTGTCAGGGCGAGACATAGATGCTAGCGGCGCAAACATACGTGTAGAAGAGCTTGTCGCTCCTCGCGACCCATCTGGGTGTAGGCATCGCTTAGAACGAATCTGATGGCGGCGAAGAAGTTACTCTTGCCGGAACCATTGCGACCGACAATGACATTGTGTTTCGGCGAGAAGGGCTCAATGACGGTTTGGTCCTTATAGCTGCAGGCGCATCGTGTCAGAGCACGACTTGGTTAGTGGAGTGGTGTGAGCAGACACACCTTTTGAAGCCCTGGATGATGATCTGTTTGATATGCATTGTCGTAGCTCATGCAATGCCCGGCATGTAGCAGCGAGCGGGCGGTGATGTATGGCGAGAAAGTGGACTGGCGACACGCTCGACAGAGTCGACGCGTCGGGACGTGTCGACTCGGTTCTGCCGCACTTGACCCGTTGATGGACTGACCATATCCACAACGAACACAACTTCTTGCACCACACATCATCACATTTTACACTTCTCATCAGATTCGGAATCAAAAGACTACGGTCATTGACAAACACAGCATATCGGCATTTCCCAATCTCTGCTTCTCTCGGTGACAACACGGCTGCTTTCCACTCTAATATACCAACTCCAAGCCCATGACAATGAGATTTATCATGCCTGTCTACTGCAATTGACTGGACGAGATACAACTCCACTGCCGATACGAGCAGTAGCAGTCAACTCATGCAGCTCGGCATTCTATCTCCCGCCATGCTACCTTGACATCAGGTTCCATTCTCATGTTCATCTTTACCCCGCCTCCGACGATCATCTATCGTACATCAATCATGCTTCTTGCCCGGCGGCCAACTGATGCAGGCATGATACCCGATGCATCTAGCCATACTTCGCTTCGTCGAAGATCAGATATAATTATACAGTGCTGCCATGCTCTTCCCTGTCAATTCGTGATACACCACTCATCATGCCTGCTTCAACCTCTCTGAAGCTTGCCGTGCTTGGCCTCGTCCCTTTTGCACTTGGTCAGGGAGACCTAGTCATCAATCCAAAGAATGCTGGCCAACAAATTGGCGATCATGCCTCATCCGTTCCAATTGACCTCTCGAGCATGGCCAACAACCGTGCCTTTGCCATGTCGCCTGGCGACGCCGACTTTGATGGCATACACTCAGGCTACCCTGCTCAGTACCTGCCAGACAGCAATTTCACCTACGCAGGCGTCAACTTCATGTTTCCTGAGTACAGAAAATCAGGTAATGACAATGTGCTTGCCCAAGGCCAGATCATCACCCCTCCTCCGGGACGTTACTCTAGTATCTCCATGCTCGTAGCTGCCGAGTCTGCAGTTGCTACTGGCTACGTTAATGTCACATACACAGACAACACTACCTCTTCTGGGCCTATCCTTGTAGATCCTTTCTGGTCTTGGTGAGTGCGAACGATACCCGCACATCGCCCTATCTAACCTTTGCCTAGGCCGTATCCCTATGGTGGTGATATCGTGTTTCCCTACTACCTAACTAACACTAGTATCGATAACAATCAATCCATGATTTATCACTCCGTTAATTGGCTAGACTCAAGGAAACAAGTATCTAGTGTTACCCTTCCAAACGTCACTTCTGGGGCTGCGACTGGACCTGGCGGCGCTGCACAGAATACTCGATTGCATATTTTTGCATTCTCACTCGTCTCGGCAACTGGTTCGGGCACCAGCCTCAAAATCCAGCAAGCGCGTTCAACACAACTCTGGATGGAAGGCACCAACAAGACTCAAATATTCAAAGCTGTTATTGTGAACACGGGAGACCATTGGATTCTGGCAAACAACAGCGTCAAAGTCACTGTCGAAGCTCCAGGAATATCAACCGTACAGCCAGGCATCATCAACAGGCTTCGTCCTGGAGACAGAGCTACTGTGCGCGTTGGAGTCGTTAATGCCAATGGAACTGACCCTGGTACTACAGGCGAGGCCACTCTACGTGTTGCAGGAGCTGGGGTGCAAGCGAGCTCTACGTTCAACGCCACCTTGGGTATTGGAGCCTATGAAGCCACATATGAAAGCATCTATACCCATGAAAGTCCTGCCTGGTACACAGGCGGAAAGTACGGTATCTTCATCCATTGGGGAGTTTACGCTGTTCCCGGCTGGGGCAACTCTGGCAAAAAGGGTACGTCTAGAACACAGTCTCGTCAAAGACGGTAGCGGCTAACAAGAACCAGAACAATACGCAGAGTGGTATTGGTGGTACATGAACCAAGGCATTGACAGCTCGAACTCTGCAGGGTTTTACGAGTACAATCTCGAGACTTACGGACCAGACCATGCATACGACGACTTCATCCAGAACTTCACCACGGAGTACTATGATCCCAAAGAATGGGTTGACCTCTTCGCCGATGCAGGTGCTCAGTACTTTGTCCAAGTTTCCAAGCACCACGAAGGCTACGCTCTCTTCGACATCCCTGCCAACATCACCAATCGAACGAGTGTAGCCCAGGTGCCACATAAGAATCTGCTGCAGATGTTGTTTGATGCAGCAGATCAGTATCAGCCACACCTGCACAAGGCCACCTACTTCTCACTGCCCGAATGGTTCCATCCTGACTACAAGAAGTACGGGTTCGGCGATTCCAAGGGTGCTGCTTGGCCAGGTGGTCTGGCACTCAACCCTTACACCAACGAAACACTCCCTTACACAGGCTATGTGCCAGTGGATGACTTTGTCTCTGACCTCATCCTCCCCGAAATGCAGATCTTGGCACAGATGGGCACAGAAATCATGTGGGTGAGTAGACTTCCCATATCCGACATGTACTCAACCAGTCTTTCTGACAACCATCACAGTGCGACATTGGAGGCCCCAACCTCACTGCCGAGTTCTCAGCCGAGTACTTCAACAATATGGCCGCCCAAGGCAAGCAAGTGTTGATCAACAACCGCTGCGGTCTCCCCGGCGATTTCGATACCCCCGAATATGCTCGCTACGAAGCCGTCCAGATGCGAAAATGGGAGAGCAATCTAGGCATGGATCCTTTCTCATACGGCTACAACAGAGCAACCCCCATTTCCGCATACATCAAACCAGCAGACATCGTCACCTCTCTGATCGACATTACAAGTAAAAACGGCAATTTCCTATTGGACATTGGACCGCGAGCCAACGGCACAATCGTCGACATCGAAAAGCAGATTCTCAGGGCTGCGGGTAAATGGATCAAGTCTCATGGCGAGGCTATCTTCAATACTACTTATTGGTTCATCACCCCTGAGGAGGGGGATACCATTCGCTTTACTCAGACGCCGGATGCTTTTTACATCTTGACTTTGTATCCGCCCAACGCTACACTGCTTCTGGATAGCCCTGTCCCGTATGTTAGCGGCGATCAAGTTACTGTTGTGGGTGGTAATATGAGTGGCAGTGTTGTTCCTTCGAGGCTGCTGAGTAATGGAAGTTTGGAATTGACCATTAGTGATGCTGTCATGGCTAGCGATGAGTACAGCTGGGTGTTCAAGATTCCATTCGGAGGTGTCGCTGCAGGTAATGCGACCTACACTGGAAGTGCTCCTCCAGCTCAACAAACGACCAACGATGCTGGAAGGTGGTCATCAGATTGGAAAAAGTTGATTCCTTCTGTTTTGCTTGGAGTTGTGCTTTGGCTTGTATAACCGACTGGTATCTAATGTTACAGGAGAACATGTGGAAATATCTATTTATGCAATCTTCTGAAAAGTCGTAAGACGCCCATCAGTCAGTCGTGCATCGCCTCTACTTGTTTTAAGAGTTAAACCGTGAATGTATCTGCTCGGTGTGCTTTAGAAACATATCCCCATTTGTTGCGTATCGATAACGTAAAAATGGATCCTGCATACTAGTGATGCCAGTGAATTATCCAACAGGTCGAGGTTACCCCTAGGGATTAGAAGAACCAGTCGGCATGCTCTCATAGATAACCAGCCGGCGGAGCTCGAGGGCATGCGCATTGGAAAGTGCGCGCAGGATTAAAACAAAGTCTGGGTAATAAGGCGGTATGGCTTGACCAGAAGACGGAGAGCACTAGGTAGGAGCTATGCTCGTAGAAACGATGTTGGAAAAGGTCGAGACTGCAGTGGGAGCTATGCTGGCTGTAACGATGGGAGAAAGGGCCAAAACTGCAGTAGGACCTGCTGAAACAGCAATGGAGTAGGCTGGAGGAGTAGGAACCATGGTGCCACTCAGAGAGGGAGATAAGTTAAGGTGTGGTAGTGAGTGTGGACTCTGTTGATCTCGCTGCCGTCCAGACTGAGAGAGGCGTGGATCTTTGAGTCTGCCATCTGGGCCTCGAGTTCGACGTCGCCAAAGAAACTCGGCATTGTGACCTTGTGTCCGCGGCATGGATGGCGACAAAGGATATGTCTTCGCCTGGAACCGTCCTGCCAGATATCCTCATGAGGCGAATCGAGCTTAGTTTATGGCGCTTAAGACCAGCCATGTCCCTTCTCTTGTTTCCTAAGCTGTCTCTGTAGATAGAGATGTAATGTTTGCCTTGCCTTCTTCCATCTTGGTGTTTGAGAAGGGCCTTCTCTATAGGCACGCCGTCCACGAACAAGGCAGCGTCGTAGGGATTAGAAGATAGCGCATTTCCCTGAACGTTGCGGACATGTGCAATTGAGCTAACAGAAACAACATGACTAGGAATACTGTGTTAGGGCCAAGTCTGTCGTGGTAGCTACCAGCTCGGAACCTGCTGATGTGGTGTCTCCACTTTATTTCCCGTCGACTAAGTGCAGAGGAAGAGGGAGGCAGTTGTGATATAGTTGGCGTACACTTCACATGATCGTACATGGCTGGGTTCAATAGAACAACAAGGCTCTGGACATTAAGCTTGACGAGAAGATTCGCAAGGTGCGTGCTAGACCTTCGAGTGTCTAGACCTTCGCGATCCTCGCCTGACAGCAGTCGATAGAGATAAGCCGCACGTGAGTGGTAGCCGGCTTGACAGATCTCGTCCTACACCATGTGTGAGTCGAGGTATGCAGTCTTTGCATGTACCCTTTTCCAGTATCTGATCATGTCGTCTTGTTTGTTTTCTTCGCCTTCCTCGACTCAACCAGACGAGTCTCTAGCGTTACCCTCCCGAATGTCACTTCTGGGGCTTGGATTAGAGGCGATGCGTGGCGATCTTTGACGTGCTTGAGTAGCTGCAACCAGAAAGTACATTTGAGGATGGAGTGTAATATAAGAGTAACCAATGACCATCTTACCCGCTTCTTGTCTCTTATGCTTATTGTGACCTCCTTCCGACTCGATATGATATGACCTTTTCTATCGGTAGTGTTCACAACTCACTCATTGAGCTGAGCAACAAAATCTTGATTATAATGTTTGAGATTCATAA
>JALPCE010000349.1:0-23379 GCA_026538705.1 Aureobasidium sp. GC_Fusr_1 | reverse complement strand
AAAAAAAAAAAAAAAAAAAAACGCAGAATGATCAGACTGCCAAGATTACTTTCTCCTCGACGACAGGCAGATCCCAAAACATAAAGACATGGCTGAAAATTCACCTTTCGAGTCTAGAAACTCTGTTGGTACATCCAAAGCAAATACCAATACTACACATAACGCATCCCTTTTTTCTGGCCCATGCTATTCATACAATTCCCCTTTTTTGAGAAAAAGAGTATATGATAAACCACCATGTGCGTATCTCTTTCTTCTCTTCCTGTCATCACTGTTGACAGAAAAGCTACGGATTCGCTGGATATGTGACAAACCAAAAGAAAAATAGTGATCAAAGTCGTTATGGTGGCAGCTTGGATCATGTCTTTTGAGCTATTGGTTGCCAACTTCTTTCTCTATCCGTCCCGGTTCTTTTAATCATATGGCTATGCTCGTCAATAGTATATACTCAGGTCTCACCTGCACAATTGGAATCATACATATCGCACCCGCGATTGGTAGAAGGGAGGATACATCCACTTTTCTCGTTTCCGTCGCTGTTTTCCTCGTGTAAGTGCGCGAGTTTTTTCTCTCCAGGATACAGATGCGGAAGAGCAAGAGCTGACGAGAGACACGATAGGGGAAGTGTCTATACAATGGCGATGCGAAGTTTCTTGATATGGTGGGGTAAGGATGGGCAAAGTACTGTGACAAAGAGAGATGGAGAAGAGGTGGAAACACTTCTCTCTGAGCTTTGGTGGGGGATGGATAGGCGCAACGCTATGACAGAGACGTACGAAGAAGGAGCGGGAATACCTCTCTCGCAGCTCTCTCCAATTACCTCTGATTGTATGATTAGAATACATAGAACAAGAGTGAGTTAGGATATTGCTACTCAAGGACACTCATGAAGACCTCTTTGTTCATTGGGCCATCTCAATTGCCCAAGCGAGTGGCGCTTA
Organism: Aureobasidium sp. GC_Fusr_1; assembly: GCA_026538705.1. Lineage (NCBI taxonomy): Eukaryota > Fungi > Ascomycota > Dothideomycetes > Dothideales > Saccotheciaceae > Aureobasidium > Aureobasidium sp. GC_Fusr_1. Next base: position 22,438 of record JALPCE010000349.1, on the reverse strand, counting down.
CACCACAGCACGCCATTTGTGGCATCATTCAGCCTTCTTTCTCCACCTCTTATAAGCGCTCGCAAATCCTTCGCTTCTCTCTTTCTCTCCACCAAACCCGCTTAAGCTTTCCTGCATGTACTCACCTTCTCCGCCAAGGTACACTAACGGCACCATACTGTTTCTTCCATGCGCACACATGAACGGAAAGGCGCATCCAGCAAGCTCTTCTATCAATCGCTGACATTGCTGAAGAGTCAATTTATCATTGAACATGACGGCACTCCTGCAAGCACGAGAGTTCAAGAGTTGGAGTAACCCTTTGGGGCAGGAGCCTAGACGTCTGAGCCATGCATGATTCGTATCTGTATCTGCCAAGTCCAGGTGAGTGATGTTTTTGCTGCTGCTCTCGGCAAGCGTGTATATCTCGCCGCGAAGAAGCTCGATGAGTATTCTCGGATCGGCTTTGCAGCGTTCAGATATTCCTGGTGGTAATGTCAAGATGTTCAAGCGAGGTGGTTCTAGTGTATGCGAGATGATATCGTAGAGAATGCCCCAGTGTGCAAAATGTCCAGCGTGAGCTCTAAACAAATCTTCTTCTGCCAATGGAATTTGAAAGTGTAACGGCTTGGTTACCGAATTTGTGATGATGCTTGATATACAGCCAAGTCTGGATTTGATGACTGAAGTCCCTTGAGCCGGTGTGCAGAGTTCTTTGAGTAGCGCTTCGAGGATACAGCGTTCCGATGCCGCATGTTGGTCCATCAGCACCAGCAACTGCCTAGAACGATCGAGCCCTTGTGACTTCGTTCCTGCCAGATCTGGAAGTTTCATCAACATGAATTTGTCGTCGACTTGCGAAATGACATGCGCATACAGCAAGGCGGATTTTGACAGTCGACTTGTATCAGTTATTCCAGCACGCGAGAACGAGTCAGCTATGGCGTGTTGTCCATGGAGATCATAAGTGCGAAGTGCTTGTTGCTCTGACCCACAACAAGCAGCCGTTGGTATTGCTTGTTCTGGCTGAGATTCAAAAATCGGGTTCTTCCATGTTTGAAGGAATCCTTGAAGCCAAGATGAACTGGACTCAGCAGTCGAGATTGCCTCAACTGTGGGTGGCGTATAGGTCTTCCTTCGCTCTAGGACAAGAGGCTTGCCGAACGATGATAATCGGGAGTCCACCGCAGCAGTAGATCTGACTGGATATGCAGTATTGGAGACCGGCCGATGTACCTTTTCTGGCATCACGATGCCTGTACGTGCATTGATATGGTGCCTCTGATTTGTCTTCGGATCCATCCAGTCAATGTATGTCTCTCCATCTTGAATGTGGTCCAGTTCTTGAGGCCCTGTCACCTCGCGCGAGCTGTCATGTGCAAGTCCAAATTGATTCGCATCTATAGCTTCCACCTCGATCGTGGCAGGGGGTTCTGGCATATAGCTTGTCTCCTGCACTGTTGACCCTCTTGCGGTGGATTGTCTTGCTTGCGGTGTCTTGCACTTCCAGATCCTGTCATACATCTGTGGTTGGGCGCTTTTAATACGGCTCCAGTCTGTAAAAGGCATAGTTGGTGCCGCCATGTCTGTCGATGAAAATGGCCGCACTCTTTTAGAGCTTCGGCTGTTTGCGCTCGTGTTGTCGGCTTGGTTTGAAGCGCGAGTCCTGCTGCCGGGGGCGAATTGCAAGGGAGCAGACGAAGGCCGGCTGTTGGTGTTTGGCGCTAGAACATCACAGGCTGTCTGGCTTGACCTTTCAACTTCATCCACGACTTGCTTTCGCTTTTGTCCTATCCTCTTTGGTCGGAAGTTGTTCGCTTCTAACCAATGTGTGGTCAAGCTTTCAATGACGTTGATGATGCTCTTGAGATGCATATCACTGAGGTTGCGTACATACTGTGTACTCTCTTCGGTCTTGAGATCGATACGGAAATAGAATCTGGGCCAGCGGTCTACTCCCTTCCTGCCGCCTAGAAGTTGTTTGTTCGTGGGGCCATCTTTTTTGTATCGTCGATCGTGCTGTCGACGTTTCATCTCTGCCTCGTCAAATTCAGACTCATCGTATACGTGACCAAAACTGGACTGAGCAAACATTCGGTTGACTGTTCCATAGAGCTCATTGTGTCTATTCTCGTCCAGACAAGGAAGGGAACCGATAGACATGAATTGGGCGATCTTACTAGGCGCCGGTTCCATTGATATGAGTCCTTTGATCGTAACCGAAGAAGTTGATGCAGATACTGGTATCCAGCTACTTTTAGAGTCGGTCGAAATGATACCGGATTGAGATAGGATACTCAAGACAGAACTTTGATCGAAGTCTGGCATCTTCTTATTCAAGAGGTTCAGATTCCTCTCGCTCAGAGCATTCGGCGTGTAATGTGGTCCTGTGTTGACGACAAGAGTCCTTTCTGGGTTGTTTAAATCCGTGACTTTGACGACGACGCGACGGTTCCATGGTAGGAGCAAGCCCACCAGTCCAATTTTTAGAGCTTGCCATTGTCTTTCGGTTTCATGTCCCAACTCATCAGCAATAACTCGTTGCTTGACTCTCACAGGCATGTTGCCGAACAAGTCCCTGACTGACACGCGTGTACCATGACCAGTGCTAGTGCGAATCTCATTCTGAAGTGGTGTTGGAGTCATTCTGGAGATCGCTTTCGATCGATGGAGGCTCAGAGTATTATGGGAGTAGTGCTGAGCATGTCGAGATGTGATGGTAAGAAGCGAGAGTGCTCCTATGGATGCCAGAAACGTTCCTTGACCACCATGAATTCCACGTTGTGTGTTGTCCTTTTGCTTGGATGTGTGGTACATGCGACCCAGACCTCCAGTCTCACGGAATTCTAAAGGCGAGATGCCGATACCATTGTCTTCAACTGTACAACCGCCTCGACGGAGGTCAACAGAAACATCGATTTTGGTTGCCTGTGCATCTAGGGAATTTTCGAATAAGCCAAGAACTACTTGATTGAGGCTGGTGATTGTGGTGGAGGATTTGATCTGTGCAACGACGTCCTCGGGAAGTGGCAGGATAGCAGACGATGCCTTGTGTATTTCCTGTCCGGAGGTATAGTCCATATTGTTATTCATGTTATTTTGCGCCAAGCAAGCGTGTGGCTCAAGGTGGGCGCCACTTGGGTTTCGAGCAGTCGCGATTATCCAAAGATGTGAACATTGATACGCCAGCCGATAAGCTGCTAATTTGCGACAGCAAGATGGATCTTTGTACAATGCAGAGTGGAAAGACGGAGAGGTCGCAAGAAGGTGCAAAAATGGAAGCAACCACGACGTCACCAAATGCTTGGCGTTTGACCTCCTCTTTCCTTCAATGGCGACGACCTCTTCTTCCTCCTTCCTTCCATACCAGTACACGAAGTGGAAACGTCTCATCTAACCCGATGCTGAGTGTCTGCAATTTTGATTGTTCTTCGACGCACAGATGCAATTGTCGGAAACACCATCACAGAATCTTGAACGTGACTCTGTGGGAGGCGCATCGTGTTCTCGATGCATTTTCTGCTTCTGGAGACTGACGAACGTTCATCGCGCGTCTTTCATGAGTCCTCCTCAGGTAGGATGTCATATCTTTGATAACAAAGTTCGTGGGCGAGCTACATGGTAAATGATACACAAGGACAAACCTCACTAGACATGCCCATTACCCACTTCGACATCCCAAACCCTTCCATGACTCGTTTCGGACCTCGAGTCAGTAGAGCGGTATGCTGAATGTTCAGCTGTCCTTACGAGGTTGAAGAGTCGATAGATGTAGACTGCGAGCACAGAGGTATTGGTATTGTCTCGATATTCTAAAACGCCGATAAGTCCGTGTGGGGGACGAGCCTGTCATCTTAGATTGATGTTTCGAACAAAGACTTCTGTTTTCTGTCAGCATTGCTGTCTCGGCTCATGAAGCTCGAGTCAACACGAGAAAGCAAGTCAGTAATGGTTATCGATAAACAGTCCGAGCAGCTGTGGTGGTCTGATGTCCGTATTGAAAAGGTGAGGAGATTACTAAAGAGTCGGATATGGTCATGTCTATGAAGAGGCGTTTTTCCTGTACGAGACCTTCTCCACGGCCACGTTCTCGACACCGTTCTGGTCCTTTCTCAGCTGGTAAACGTAGAGGACGAGGACGTCTCCTTGGACCTGCTCGGGATGATCAGAAAGGTCGACTAGGTTAGCCCACGAAGCGTGGCGACTCACATCCATAAGCACAAAGCTGGGCGTTGAGACGGCTTCTCCCTCCGAGTCGAGCTCGGCATCTGGTGACCAACTAACGGCGCCGGTTGCGCTGCCTGGGTTGACGAAGAACTTGCCTTCCATCTCGTAGGCCTCGAATTTGCAGGTGCCGCCCCAGCACAGGACGTCGACGTCCATTTGTCTTGCGGCTATCAACAAGCTGTCTGGGTCGCCGGGTGGGACGATGGTGTGGCCGTGTGTGAAGCCAATGCGCAGACCGCCATGTGTGACAACTTTTGAGAGTGCGGTAGGTACAGGGACCTGATCGGTGGGAGCAGCATATGCGGCGTTGGGATTCGGAGGAGCAGGAGTTGATAGCGAAATGTCAAAGTCGCCCTTGACGAGCTGGAGATCGGGGGCGAGGTTTCGGAGGAAGGTGTAGACGCTCGGTGATGTGAGGTTGCCTAGACAGAGGATCTGACCAATCTTGCCTGGTGTGAGGAGTTTCTTGAACTGTAGAGGATCGCATTAGGCTCCAGATCGAGAATCAATGGGTGGTTCAGAGGGTCGTCGTACCTTTGCGGGAATGTCCTGTGATTGTGTCAGTTGGGGAGGGTGGAGTGTGAGAAGGGAGTTGACATACATTTGCGCGATCCGGGATGAAGAGGTCGCCCAAGCATAACACGAGTCTAGAGGTCATGATGTGTTACGCGCTTCTCCTTGCGCCTGTGTCGTCGTCCAATATGAGTTTGTGGTTGGTTGGTGTTTGTCGCATCGCGACACGCAGCAACGACATCAGTGGGGCCCAGACGGCGGAGGTGAGCTCGGGCCGCCGAACTCTCGGACCTCGCGACTTCCTCCTTCTCTCTTGCTCTTCATCTTCCGCAGCAACATTTATACCATCAGAGAACATCATCAGACCAAGTTTCCATACAACAACCTCTATCTGCTCGATTCAACATGCATTTCGTGATGGACTTCAAAAATCCCCTTTTTCGACCGAAAACTCTCTCACACCATGACTTTACCATGCCACGCGACTGCATAGCCCATTGGACTGACTCACTGTGATTCCATATAATGGCAAGTACTGCAACGATCACTTTCTCCAGAGTTCAAACATTTTCCGTCACAGCAACCCAGTTTTCCGAGACGTACCTGTTCGTCCATCGAAACTCCTAACCTACAAACATGTCAGCATACAACAAAAACATCATGCAGCGATATGCTGCTTTTACCAAGAGAGCCGCACAGCTGAAGCGTCTTCGTGCAGCCGATGTTGTGGCCATGAAAGCTCGCTACTACGCCAGCCGCAAAGGACCAACCTTGACGAGAGTCTACGCGCACCACTCTGGAAATGCTGGACCAGTAGGTCCTCGACAAGACAAGCCAGATGTCAAGCATTTCGACCCGTTAGATCTTCACGACGACAAGCGCAGGAGGACATGTAGTGGAAACTTCATCAGAGTGCCCAAGGACGCAGCCGATGTGGACAAGGGGACGGACAAGATTGCCGAAGCCTTTGCTAGACTGTCTGTCAAGCCCGAGAGCAGAGGTTACATTACGCCTAGAGCTATCGTAGCAGCGTTCAGGCGCAAGCGGCAAGCCTTGGGCCAGCGGCCACGAGTTTCAAGAATTCCACGCTTCCAATCGGAAGAGTCGAAACTTTCGAGGCTTTGTGCGCGTCTGGCAGCTCTTGTCGTGTAGCGTCTTTTACATAGGCATAGCAATGGAGTTGTTTGTATATCGAAGTTGTGATGATTACCTATGAAGAGATGTCGAGTGGATGTCGGCGGTCTCGGAGACCCCAGGCCAAGAAATGTGGAGAAAGAAGGACAGCGGGCAGCGGCCGAAATCGCCCAAATATTTCGCTGGTGAACAGTCATTTTGCCCTTGTCTTTTCTGGTTATTCTTCTCATTATACACACTAGACACGATGGGAGCTCAATTATTGCGAACGGGCAGACTGCCCGCAGTCAGGGTATGCGTTCATCTCGACGATTGATGTTGACACAAGCCATGACTAACTCGTCGGCAGTCAGTTGCCTCTTCTGTTGGGCGAGGCTCAATAGCGCGCCGTCATCTCGCAACACAAGCCGATGCCTCTACCACGCCCTCAGCATCAGACCTGGCCAGCCGCACCCCGCCATACCCCAAGCTGCTGCAACGACTACACCAGGTCCGCCGTATCCTGCCCGACCGTCCCCTCACACTCGCCGAGAAGATACTCTATTCACATCTCGAGTCACCCGAAGAGTCCCTCCTGACCGGAACAAACAATGGCGCCGACATTCGTGGAAAGGCCAACCTCAAGCTCAAGCCTGACAGAGTCGCCATGCAAGATGCCTCTGCACAGATGGCCCTCCTGCAGTTCATGTCGTGTGGCCTGCCCACCACTGCTGTCCCAGCCAGCATACATTGCGACCACATGATCGTCGGAGAAAGGGGTGCAGACGTCGACTTGCCCCAGTCAATCAAGGGAAACAAGGAGGTCTTTGACTTCTTGGAAAGCGCGGCAAAGAAGTACGGCATCGAGTTCTGGCCCCCGGGTGCTGGCATCATCCACCAGAACGTGCTCGAGAACTACTCGGCCCCTGGTCTGATGATGCTCGGAACAGACTCGCACACTCCTAACGCTGGTGGTCTCGGTGCTATTGCCATTGGTGTTGGTGGTGCCGATGCTGTTGATGCTCTGGTCGATGCTCCCTGGGAACTCAAGGCTCCCAAGGTCCTCGGTGTCAGACTCACAGGTCAGCTCAGTGGTTGGGCCAGTCCCAAGGACATTATCCTCAACCTTGCCGGTCAGCTCACGGTCCGTGGTGGTACTGGCTACATTGTCGAGTATTTCGGTCCCGGTGTCGAGACTCTGGCCACCACTGGCATGAGCACGGTCTGCAACAGTATGAATTCCTACATTGGTCATGTCAAAGTATAATGCTAACAGACTCAAAGTGGGTGCTGAGATCGGCGCAACCACGTCCATCTTCCCCTTCACAAAGGCTCACGTCCCTTACCTTCACGCAACCCACCGTGGCCCCATCGCTCTGGCTGCCGAGACCATCGCCAACTCTCCTGGACCCCACAACCTCCTTCGCGCTGATGACGGCGCTCACTACGACAAGGTCATCGAGATTGACCTCAGCACCCTCGAGCCCCACGTCAACGGCCCCATGACCCCTGACCTTTCCACTCCTCTTTCCATGTTCCGCGAAACCGTCAAGGCCAACAACTGGCCCGAGACTCTTGGTGCCGGCCTGATCGGCTCATGCACAAACTCTTCCTACCAAGACATGACCCGTGCCGAGTCGCTGGTCAAGCAAGCCACAGCTGCCGGTCTTCAGCCCAAGGCCGACTTCTTCATCACCCCTGGCAGTGAGCAGGTCCGCGCAACCCTCGAGCGTGACGAGACCCTCAGCACTTTCAACGATGCTGGTGGTGTTATCCTTGCCAATGCTTGTGGTCCTTGCATTGGTCAGTGGACTCGTACCGACGGTGTCGAGAAGGGTACTGAGAATGCCATCTTCACCTCGTACAACCGCAACTTCCGTGGTCGTAACGATGGAAATGTCAAGACCATGAACTTCCTCGCCAGTCCCGAACTTGTTACTGCCATGGCCTACAGTGGCAGCACTACCTTCAACCCCATGACCGACTCTATTCCTCTTCCCAACGGTGGCGAGTTCCGCTTCAATCCTCCCCAAGGTCGCGACTTGCCTTCCACTGATTTCGCTCAAGGTAACCCCGAGTTCCTCCCCACTCCCGGTCATGCCGATGCCAGCGTCGAGGTCAAGGTCGACCCCAACTCGACTCGCCTTGCTCTCCTCGAGCCTTTCGCCCCCTTCCCTCAAACTGAGCTCGACGGTCTCCGCGTCCTCGTCAAGGTCAAGGGCCAGTGCACAACCGACACCATTTCGGCCGCCGGCCCCTGGCTCAAGTACAAGGGTCACTTGCCCAACATTGCCGAAAATACCCTCATCGGCGCCATCAACGCCGAGACCGGTGAGACTAACATCGTCTACGATGTCAACGATACAGAGTCCCGCAGCAACGGCATGGGAATCCCCGCTCTGGCCAAGAAGTGGAAGGAGCAAGGTAAGGAATGGCTCGTCGTTGCCGAGCACAACTACGGCGAGGGCTCTGCTCGCGAACACGCTGCCCTGCAACCTCGCTACCTCGGTGGCCGTATCATTCTCTCCAAGTCTTTTGCTCGTATCCACGAGACCAACCTCAAGAAGCAGGGTGTGGTGCCATTGACCTTTGTCGATGAGGCCGACTACGACAAGATGGCTGCTTGTGACGAGGTTCGTACGGAAGGCCTTCTTGACGTCCTTAACTCTGGCGGTCAAGGTGATGTTACTCTTGTCGTCAAGACCAAGGCTGGCGAAGAGATTAAAGTTGCTACCAAGCATACTCTTTCCAAAGACCAGTGTGCGTTTGTGCTTGCTGGCTCGGCTTTGAACTTGCTCGCTGCTAAGGCCGGCAAGGGACCTTCTGCATAGACGGGTTGACAAGCTTCAGAAATCTCTTCCTTTGAGCCAACGAAAAGCACAGATTGGAGTTTTTGGCATGTTGTTCGGATGTCTTTGGCTTTGCGTCTTTTCTTTTTCTTACACTTGTGTTTATATATCCCACATGAAATGTCTGAAACGTTCTTACATATACTAGTCTCCATCTTCGAGTTTCCCTCCTTGGTGCGCATCAGGAGAAGAAACAGCAACAAGTGTGAGGAAAATCATGGTTGCGGTTGTAGAGCATCATCATCATCGTTATCGTGCGGGAACAGCATTTCAAGTGGAAAAATAAGAGAGAAAGGGGGGGGGGGGGGAAAAGGGTAAGCAAGGGTGCTTAGACGGACCTGCGTCTCTCGATTCTTCCTCGCTTCCATTGGCGTTCTCGACCTATTTTTCCTCTGCTATCCGGGCTGTTTGCTCGAATGCTTGCTCGACTGCTTCTAAAACTACTCTCTCGACTCCTTCCGCGGCTACCTTTCCCACCCCTCTCCCAACTTCTTGCACGAGGCTTCCATGGAGCGAGATCTGCCATCATAGCAAGAGGTGTCCATCCATTTTCCTCGAGTACTCGCACGCCAGCACCAGCCCGAACCAGCATCTTGACAATATCGAGGTGCTTCCCAAACACAGCAAAGTGCAGAGCTGTTTGTTTGTGATTGTCTCGGATGTGAATGTCTACACCCAGGTCGAGGAACTTCTGCACCATAGACTTCAGACCGTAGAACGAGGCGTAGTGCAAGAGGTTGCAACCATATCTGTCTTTCTGGGTCGCGAGTGCTGCAGTGAGGTAGGGTAGCATGACCGACGTCAGTTTCTCTGCCAGCGGTCTTGGTTTTTCCCAAGCGGCAAGAAGATCTTGGGGGCTCGGTTCAACTCTTCGTTCGAGTAACTGTTGTACGAGCTTGTGATCACCTTCTTTCGAAGCCTGTCTCATTGCGGTTTGTGCTTTGGTATCTGGCCTGTTGATATGTGCAGCTTCGTTGAGCGACAGCGGTGGCAGACGCTCTGGAACGTCCACGTGAGTGCCGTGACGACGGCTAGAATCTGCTCGCAATACGACCCTAGCGTTCACATCTACACCTCTGTCGATTAACAGCCGTACAATCTTGCCGTGACCATTCGTAGAAGCTGCTGATAACACAGCGCCATCCCCAGCGTTCACATCGGCGCCTCTGTCAAGTAAAAGTTGTACGATCTTGTCGTTGCCTTTGGAAGAAGCTACTCGCAATGCAGCGCCGTCCTCGGCGTTGACATCTGCACCGCTGTCGAGTAAAGCTTCTATCGCCCGTTTCAAACCGCCAGAGCTGGCCCAGCGGAGCGGTGGCTTCATCCGGTAGAAGTAGTAGGGATTCAATAGTTGTTCGAAAAGTGAGTATGCTCCAGGACTCTCCAGAAAAAAGCTCATCGTCAGCTTCCATAAGCTCTCGTCTCCATTTCCCGCTTCGCGTGCATGGTCCATCCAATGTTCGGCAGAGTATTCGATGGAGGGGAAGTCTAATGTCAATCGCCTGACCAGCTTCAATGGCCGACGATAGGCCGAGTCTCCACTCACAGCGATGAGATATGTCAAACACAATCTGGCTAAGTATGTCCTTCCCACTGGTTCGCTGACCATGGACATGAAAGCAGTCGAGACGTAGTCGGAAATCAGGTACTCTTTGACGGAGAAATGCGCAAGGCTGACGAATATGGATTCGCCATTATCAGATTCATCACGTCGACGTGAAAGTGCAACGAGACTCGAGCAAAGTTTGAGTACTTCTCGCGGGGATGGCATGCGGTTCTTGGTCTTGAAACCAGGAACCTCATCCAGGTTGATTGCGATGGCATCTACTAGTTGACCAGTCGACAAAGGCATTTTGGACCAGATCAATAGATTAAGGACCGTTGCAGCCTGACGCAAATATCGCTTCGGAATCTTGTCTAGAATCCGAGAGTATGTTTCATCAAGCGTCTTGGGGAGGTTTCGTAGAGTGTGCCGAAGACTAGGGTAGTCGTAGCAATCCTCCAAGGAATCGATCTGGCAAGCTACCCAACGGAACTTGGTCGTTTCTTCTTAGCATCTATCTTCTCATCATAGGAATACAAGGTAAGACATGCTGGACTCCATTCCGTCAGCTCTCTCTGCCAGCTCCGATTTCATCTCCCCTTGTACGTCTGGCCTCGTCCGCCATCTAACGAACTCCCTACCATTGTGTATTGTATTGCTGATATATGCTCTTATGTCTCCATCAACATCGCTGGCTCGAATGTTGATCATGTCTCCAGGTAGTATCCAGGATCGAAGCGCGAACTCGATGTCTTCCTCCCTCCTTGCAGTAACCAGAACTCGGCATGTGGAAAGTTCGGCCTCGAGAATACTCCGTAGCCAAGCAAGTAATTCGATTCTCGTTCTTGACTCATCGAGAGCATCAAGGACGATGCTGATATTGTTGATCTTGCTTAGCATAGCTAGCAAAACAGCACTCAGCGATTTTTTTGATAACTGTCCGCTACCCGTCTCGTGAGAATCGTATAGCTTGTCAAGAGGTTCGCGGGCGTTTGGCTGTCCGACATAGAGTTGGCTCACAAGAGAGCGTAACATGTCTTCAAATGTTTGTTTTGCCGGGTCGTTGAAACTAAAATAGAAGTAGAGCAGCGTTCGACGTGGTGTGGTGTCTCGCTTCAGACTTTCTATTATGGTGGAGCTGAGGACGGTTTTCCCACACCCGGGAATGCCATAAAGCCACAGAAATGACTTTGTGTGTCTCCTCCAATGCTCAAAGCATATGCAGCCCAAATCTTCTGATTGGCCGACCATACCAGGTAAAAGATAGACGAGCATTATCCAAATGGAGCACTTTCCGAAAACAAAAACATCGAGACAAAATTCGAGGACATATTTGCGTTACTCAAGTCTTAGAGATATCCAGCATCACTCTTCTGCCACGGATATTTTCTGACGACCTCTTCTATCAACTCTGCATGCTTATGACTCCTCGGAGTGACTCTGACTCCAAAAGTCTTTGGGTACGCAACAATACCGCCCATGAACTCATGTGTTGGCTCAACGACCTTGCCTTGCTCATCAACTTGCTTACTGATGTTGAACACAGCAAGACTTTGTGCAAAAGTGAGGAACAGAGATGCATCGGCTAATACCCGACCAGGACAAATTCTACGCCCGAAGCCAAAGGTAAAAGAGGTCGCTGCCGGCTCGTTCAAGGGAGATAAGAAACGTTCGGGTTTGAATGACTCTGGGTCATGGTAGATGGTAGGATCGCGGGTGAACCACCAGATTGCCGGTAGTAGGAGGGAATCTTTGGGAATGCGGTAGCCGTTTATGGAGTCTTCTCTGTCTGTGGCATGAGGCAGGCCCATAGGAGCTATAGGGTGCCAGCGCTGTGCTTCTTCGACAACGGCGTTGAGGTAAGGAAGGTTGTCACGATCGGCGTGGGTAGGCAGGCGAGAAGACCCAATCACGCGGTCAAGCTCTTCTTGAGCTTTGCGTTGGACGTCTGGGAACATGCTCATTGCCAAGAAGAATGCGTTCATGGTTGAAACAGAAGTATCGGCGCCACCTAAGTACATGGATGCTGCTGCCCACTTGATCGCGTGTTCGTCAGTTGCATCGAGCATCTTCTCTTGCTGTGCTTGTTCAATGGATTTGGTGACAAAGTCCGCGTGACTGGTTTGCTTGTTTTTGCCTTGCTGCTTGGCGTAGGCGTAAGGAATATCGGCTACAGCCATGAGAGTCTGGTTCCATGCCGCGGCAATTTTTTGGAATCCAGTACCAGGTACCCAGCTAGGGATGTGCTCCAAATAGGGGATAATATCCACCATCCATCGGCCTGGGATAGTTGCCTCGCTGAACTGCTCCATGGCCTCGTCAACCAAATCGACAAGAGAATCGTTCTTAAAAGGCTCGATGGTGTAGTCATAGACGACTTTGAGAATCAATTCGCCGGCTTCAGTTTTGAGATGCTGAGTCAGAGCTGCTCCATTGTCTTGCTTGACACGCCACAAGAAGCGTCCGACAGCAGTTTCTTGGACTTGGTTATATCTCGCGACTGATGCCTTTGAGCCCAACTGTTGATGTGTATACTTTCGATATAGTTTGAAGATCGAGTCGCATTGCTGTCCAGCCATGGGCTTGTTCCATCCAACCAAGTCAAAGCCGAACTTCAGCTTGGGTCTGCCTGAGTGTATGTTCGCACGTTCGACAAGCAGCTCGTGAGCGATCTTTGCGTCGTGAATAAGAATCATGGTTTGTCTCAAGACAGTGACAGAGCTGATGGGTCCATATGCATCTTTATGCTTGAGCCAATGCTGGAATTCTGGTACGTCACCAGTGGGTAGATCTGTCAGATTTCCAAGAAGTGGCAGTCCTTTAGGTCCTGGTGGTAGGGGTAGGCTATTCCTCTTTCGACACAAATCGTAGAGTACTTTGATGAAGACCACACCGAGCAAGACGTACAAGGCCGGCCATACTACTGAGGTTGTCACATCGATCACAGACATGACGACGAAAGGGATATGTGAGACGAGGCTTCAAAAGTGCTGAAAGACAGATACTTATGTGCTTAGCCATGCTTACTCGGAAGTACCGAGGCGACATAAATCAGGTGTTGAGATCGTCGCTTAGGGACATGGAAAAGGATATTCATAGGTCGGAGGGCGCATGTTAATATGCATAGCGGCCATTTAGCGGCTCACAGGGTCGCGCTCGAGCCAATGGCTCGTTTCGCTTCGATTCAACTGAATCCTTCAGGAATCAAGAGTTTGGTGTATTCGCGTTGCTTGTGCCTGAATCATGTCCCCTGTTCTAAGTACTCCGGGCGGAGATGCATGTTCTGCCATGACTGTGCAAGAAAAATCGGTTTCCTGATCTCTGGTCCGTGAAGACACGAGAATTTGGTTACCTTTCGCACAAACAAGATCCCTGGATTCGTTCTCTTGAAGAAAGCAGAGCCTTACGAGCACAATAATGAATGGTTTCAAGAAAGAGCGAAGAGAAGGGAAAATGGAAAGGCCGATGCTCATGCGCGCGAACGCCAAGCCCGAGTTCATGACCGCCCGGCAGTACCGATAACCAAAAATTATCTGACCTTGATCTTCGAACAAGCAATTCCATACACAACCCAGACTTGCAACTATGTTCGCAGTAAAAGGATGGTCAGTCGACTCGAGTGCGCTCAAGACACAACAAGCCGCTCAGCCCGCCGCCAAAAAGCCCGAGGATGGCGCAACTGGACCCTCGGCGCAGAACAAGAAGAGAAAGAGGGGAGGCAAGGACAGAACCCCTAGAGATGTCAACGACTCGAATGTAGGCGACCTCTGGGCCACGACCATTGAGGGCAAGAAGGCGCCCAAGAAGCCCAAGATCGAGAAGAAAGAGAAGGTTGAGGCTGGTGACGAGGCTATTGCACCCAGCGCAGACGAGAAGCCTGTGGTCGAGGGAGAGAAGAAGGAGAATGCTGCCACAGAAGAGAAGGAAAAGACGTCAGACAGCAAAAAGGCAAAGAACAAGAAGCGCCAGAAGCAAAGAGAGGAAAAGGAAAAGGAAGCAGCTTCAGCAGAAGCTGGCAAGGCCATTGCCAACACTCCGGCCGCTCCTCCCTCGCTGCCCGTCAACGCCAAACTCACACCCATGCAAGCCGCCATGCGCCAGAAGCTCATCTCTGCCCGTTTCCGCCACTTGAATGAGACCCTCTACACCGCTCCCTCGGCCACTTCGCTCGCTCTCTTCGCAGACAATCCCGAGATGTTTGACGACTATCACTCAGGTTTCCGCCAGCAGGTCACCACATGGCCCGAGAACCCTGTCGACATCTTTATCCGTTCTATTCGCGACCGTGCAAAGGTCAAGGTCTACAACCAAAACAAAGCGTTCCGTGACGTCAAGAGAGGAAAGGCCCCCAAAGAGGAGGAAGAACCAGCAACTGGCGAAAAGGCGAATCCTCTACCTCGCACACACGGCACCTGCAACATCGCAGACTTGGGCTGTGGAGACGCAAGACTAGCTGCCACTTTCCACGAAGACGGCAGCGGCACCCGCTACAACCTCAAGATTGCCTCATACGACTTGCAATCACCGAGCAAGTTTGTCACAAAAGCCGATATTGCCAACCTGCCCTGTGCAGATGGAAGCATGGACGTTGCCATTTTCTGCTTGGCCCTCATGGGAACGAATTGGATCGACTTTATCGAAGAGGCATACAGAATCTTGCACTGGAAGGGCGAGTTGTGGATCTCCGAGATCAAGTCGAGATTTGGAAGAGTGGGAGGTGACAAGGGCAAGGGTGGTCAGAAGGTCGTCGAGCACAGTGTAGGCAACCGTCGCAAAGCTGCTGCAAAGGCAAAGGCAGCGGATGCCACCCGTGCCAAGCTCACCGCCGAGGAGGAAGAAGCTGCTCTTCGCGAGCACGTTGATGAGGTCGTCACAAAATCTTCCGAGGAGACCGATATCTCAGGCTTTGTCGAAGTCTTGCGACGAAGAGGCTTCTTACTCAAGGACGAGAAGTCTGTGGATTTGAGCAACAAAATGTTTGTCAAGATGGAGTTTATCAAGGCTGCTGCACCTGTGGTGGGCAAGAACGTGCAAGAGGCTGGCGAGGAGAGAAAAGGCGAGCATGGAACTTGGAAGCCAAAGTTCAAGAAGTTTGTTGAGGAAGAGACCAAGGAAGTCAGTGTTGAGGATGAGACCAAGGTGCTCAAGCCATGCTTGTACAAGATCAGGTAGAGTATGGATAGTGAGGATGCTTCTGGCATTATGATGATACTGCATTTTAATAGCTAGTATGACGACTTTTGGACTTTTTCCATCATCTTTACTCAATCGCTCATCTCCTTGATGACTTGCTCAAGGTTCTTGATATCGTGAGCGAAGCGTCCAAGGAACAATCCATCAACGCCCTCTCTGAGCGTGTCGTATGTTCCAGGACCAGCACTTCCACCGTACAAGATTCTCGTCAGACCTTTGCGTCCTTCGGCCATCTTTCTGATCTGCTGCGTCACAGCAACGACATGATCAGGATCTGCCGGCTCACTCGCGCCAATGGCCCAGACAGGCTCGTAAGCAAGAATGAGCTCAGCATCATCCGGGATAGCCTGCAAGAGACTCATGACTTGTGGCCTGCACTCCTCGATGGCCATGCCCACAGCCTGAGATGCAATCTTGCCATGTGTCTTTTCGCCGATACACACAAGAGGGACCAAGCCATTCCGACACGCCGCAGCAGCTTTCTTCGCAGCAGTCGCATCCGTCTCTCCAAACAGACGTCTGCGCTCCGCATGGCCCAACTCAACAATGCTCACTCCAGCCTGACTCAACGTCTTGCAAGAAACCTCTCCGGTATACGCCCCGGCATCTTCCCAAAAAGCATCTTGAGCGCCCAGTTTCACCTCTGTGCCTTTCAACGCGTCTTTGACGGGCAACAAAGACACAAAGTCTGGGATGATGAACAGATCAATGTTGTGCTTTGTTGCTTGAGAGGATATGTTTGCGAGGTCGGCGGCATAGGTTAGGGTTTTGGGCAGGTCAAAGTACATCTTCAGGCTCGTGCCCACGATCTTTCGGCGGGGTCCGACTGCGGATGTCGATGACATTTTTGTTTGGCTTTCGCAACGCAATGACTGTGGGGTTCAACGTAATGGGGGAGAAATGTCCCGCAGGTAAGCGTGTCGACTGAGGCTTGAGTGAGATACAGGGAGCAGATGGAAGCTTGTAAGGGTAAGAAGGTGTATAGCTTGGTAATTATATGGACAGCAACCGGGATACCTGATTGGGAAGGGTTCGGTCGAAGGAAGGCGGTCTTGTTGTTGTCGTCGCTTTGGGCAGGTGCTTGGCCCAGCGAAAGCGGCGGCGGGGAAAGCACGACTGGCCGCACAGACCCTTTCTTGCCCTCACAGAAACGAGGGCCGGCGCTGGGAGTCGTTCGAGATTCGAGAGCGTCATGCACTTGGAAAATCTTCTTCCCTTTCCCTTCTCATCCACTTCCATTCACTTTATGTCTAGAGTGCTGGCCGATAGGTGGGCGCGCAAGAGATATTTCGGTTAGATCACTACATTCCATTGGCTCCTTGAACTTCCAACAAAGGAAGACACGTACGAGAGAACAATCCTAAGCGTATGTACCGCTGCCCTGCCCATTGCACAAACATTTCCACCCTCTGCACGACTATGCATCAACCAGACGGGCGAACGAGCCATGGATCGAGTCCCGATATTCATCTTCTTCGTCCTGTTCTTCGTGGCCAAACGACTAATCGCTCGCCACAGACAACCCACCCGCCGCGTTACATTCGCCGTCGATTAATTTACAAACACACCTCCATCCACATCCACATCCACATCCACATCCACAACCGCCAACATGCACATCTCAGCCAAACTCCAGGCTGCCGCCAAGGAGAAGAAGTCGACCTACTCGTTCGAGTTCTTTCCTCCCAAGACGGCCCAGGGTGTACAAAACCTCTACGACCGCATGGACCGTATGCACAACTTTGGCCCTTCTTTCATCGATATCACATGGGGAGCAGGCGGCCGACACGCCTCGCTCACCTGTGAGATGGTCAAGGTCGCCCAAACCGTCTACGGTCTCGAGACATGCATGCACCTGACTTGCACCGATATGCCCAAGTCAAAGATCGACGACGCCTTGAAGGAGGCTCACGATGCAGGCTGCACAAACATCCTCGCTCTCAGAGGCGACCCGCCGCGTGACAAGGAAAGGTGGGAGGCCACCAGCGGAGGCTTCAGATATGCAAAGGATCTTGTCAAGTACATCAAGGAGAAGTACGGCGACCACTTTGACATTGGTGTCGCTGGTTACCCCGAGGGCTGCGATGACAACGATGATCCTGAAGAGCTGATCCAGCATTTGAAGGAAAAGATTGATCTTGGTGGCACTTTCATCGTTACCCAGATGTTCTACGACGCCGACATTTTCCTCGACTGGGTCAAGAAGGTCAGAGCCGCTGGCATTGACGTCCCCATCGTTCCTGGCATCATGCCCATCTCGACTCACGCCGCTTTCCTGCGACGCGCCAACTGGTCCAACATCCACGTCCCCCCTCACTGGCACGAGGCTCTCGAGCCTGTCAAGAACGATGATGCTGCGGTCAGAGATGTTGGTACTGGTCTGGTCGTCGAGTTGTGTCGCAAGCTTCTGGACAACGGCATTTTGCACTTGCACTTTTACACCATGAACTTGGCTCAGTCCACCCGTATGATCCTGGAAGAGCTCAGTATCACCCCTTCGCAAGAGACCCCTCTCGAGAAGCCCCTCCCCTGGAGACAGTCTCTCGGCCTCAACCGTCGCGACGAGAACGTCCGCCCTATCTTCTGGCGCAACCGCAACCGCTCGTACATTGCTCGCACTCAAGATTGGGACGAGTTCCCCAACGGTAGATGGGGTGACAGTAGATCTCCTGCTTACGGAGAGCTGGACACTTATGGCATTGGTTTGAAGGGCACCAACGAGCAGAACCGCAAGCTTTGGGGAGAGCCCAAGTCCTTCCGCGATGTGGCCACTCTGTTCGCCAACTACATGCAAGGCAAGGTCGAGTCTCTGCCCTGGAGTGAGAGTCCCATCACCGACGAAGCCGATGCTCTTCGCCTTGACCTGATCGACCTCAACCAGCGTGGTCTCTTGACCATCAACTCGCAACCCCCCGTGGACGGTGCCAAGTCGAGCCACCCTGTCTACGGATGGGGTCCTCGCAACGGTTACGTCTACCAAAAGGCCTATCTCGAAGTTTTGGTCTCGCCTGAGCTGATCTCCGAGCTCATCACTCGTATGGAGCGCAACCCCAACATTACCTACTTTGCTGTAAACCAGCATGGTGACTTGAAGACCAACTCTCCGGACGAAGGCCCTAACGCCGTCACCTGGGGTGTCTTCCCTGGCAAGGAGATTGTGCAGCCCACCATTGTCGAGACTGTATCCTTCCTCGCCTGGAGAGATGAGTTCTACCGCCTCGGATCTGACTGGTCTCGTTGCTATGACGCCACTTCTCCTTCTCGCTACGTAATCGACGACCTGATGCAGAACTGGTACCTTGTCAACATCGTTAACAACGATTTCCGCGAGCAACGTGGTATCTTCCCTCTGTTCGAAAGTCTCGAGGTCCCAGAGCTGGACAAGGAGGTCACCGCCCCTGAGGTTCCTCAGCAGGCCAGCGGCAACACCAATGGCGACAAGCACGACGAAGAGAAGGAAGAGGAACCCAAGGTTGGCAATGGTGACGTTACCGATTCCAAGATTCCTGACAGCGTGCACAAGAAGCTTGAGACACAGATTAACGGTGCCGATGAGAAGGCCGACACCGAGCCCAAGGATGCACCTGCGCACAACACTGGCGCTGGCCCTTCCATCGACGTCTAAGCGACCATCTTCATTCATCATCGTTCTGCCAGAACATGACTTGACACCATAAACGACCTTTTCTTTTTTTTTTCCCCTTTTATAGCATTCACACTTTGAGAGTTATCCAACCAACTTCTCATTACGATCTTCTTCAACAAGAAGATATTCAACACCAACCATGACCAGCAAGACCAGCATTTCAACGGCGTTCCCATCTATGTTAACGAAGCATGAACAAAAAGCGAGAGATACCCCCATTCAACCGGGATTTGATTTTATACTATATTGGCGTTTTTCTACAAGAGAGAGATGAGAAGATGGGGATGAATGAGAGAATAGTAGAATTGAATACAGATGTTCTTTTCTTCTCATCAAAGAACCTTTGCACGCTCTTGACCGTGTTTCTCATACGCTCGTCTGATATTCTCGACTTTCGATATAGCTCCTACTGCTTTCTAACCAGTAACACCATTATTGAAGCACGGTTTTCTAGATATAAGACTGGGAGGATCAGAATTCCATGCAAGTGTTTGTTCTTGTGATGTCGGAGCCACAACTCCGAGCCTCCACACCCGGCAAAAGGAAGGAACGAGGGGCAGATCTGCATTCCCGATGCACGTCTTCATCATTCAAACATCATGTTTCAACTCGCAACACATGCCGAGGAGGACAACCATGTTCAACACCTATCAATGATCAAAGTCGCAGAGCATGTCGGCGCGGCACATCGAGCCGTCCTTCGACATGCTGGATGACGTCCAAGATTATGTTGCACTCACTGAGGGGTCAAGCCTGGCATACAAAGAAGAGCCAACCTCGAACTCATGCTTCCTTCATTGCTTTGACCCCCTCGCTCAAGCGTCAAGATGCTTCGTCTAGTGGCTTCTTTATTGCTGGCCACGGCTGCGACAGCAATCCCCCAGAACACGACACAAGTCTACGATTATGCCATTGCAGGCGCTGGTACAGCGGGACTTCTTCTGGCAATTTTGCTCACCGAAGACCCTTCTATCAACGTCGCTGTTCTCGAAGCTGGCTCAGATGGTCGCACGAATCCCAACATCACGATCCCGGAGTTGAGAGGCGATATCATCGATACGGAGTATGATTGGGACTACTACAGTACCGTTCAACCTGGTCTATATCAGAACAGGAGTCAGGCGGTTAATAGAGGCAAGACAATTGGTGAGTCGTATACTTGAAGAGATATGGGCACTTGCTGATTGAGCGCCAGGTGGAACAAGTGCTATGAACTGGATGATCCATAATGAGGACTCTCGTGTTCAACTCGATATTTGGGAATCACTGCTCAACCTCACTGGATGGAACTGGGAAAACCTTTCGACTGGATTTAGGGAGAGCGAGATGTTCTTTGCTCCTCCAGCTAATGCGTCCTCGGCTGAGCAGCCAAATCCGGCAAACCATGGATCTTCTGGATATATCTGCTCGACTCTGCAGCGTAGCGTACTGTCACTACTTTCTGACTACGTGACGCCTGCACTGCTCAATGCCGGTTATACGGTACCTGGAGACCGAAACGGCGGTAATGTTACTGGTGCTGGTTTCTTGCCTCTTGCTATCTGCCCAAGCAACTATACGAGAAGTTATGCTGGATCGGCGTATACTGCTGTCCAGGATAGGAAGAATCTGCATCTCTACACCAACGCACAAGTCACGAACATCAGTTGGGCCTCGATATCGTCTGGCAACATAACTGCTCGTGGACTCAACTACGTCGATACTTCCGGTCACACCTCGAACATCAGTCTTTCCATCCAGGCCGATGAAATCATCCTCTCAGCTGGTATCGTAGGATCACCACCAATTCTCGAACGCTCAGGAATCGGAAACCCTGACATTCTGATGCCGCTCAACATCACACCTCTCGTCAATCTAAGCAGTGTTGGCACAGGCCTTAGAGATCCACTCATGATGCAGTATGAACCCCTGCAATACAACTTCAGCGTCGAATTTACGGGTGGTGAGTACGCTCAGAACTACATCGATCTGCGACCCGCCCAGGACGTCCTCTCACCTTCCGACTACAATGCCGCTTCCACATGGCTCAACTCGACCGCTTCAATCCCCGGCTTGGAGGATGCACAGTTGACAGTGTTCAAGCATCTCTGGTACACCCGCCAGCCACTGATTGAGATGGCATGGCAGTACAGCAGCACACAATCCATGCCCTACACTTTGGTACCCCTCAGTCAAGGCACCGTCCACATCAACTCTTCAGACCCGATGGCTGCACCAGTAATAAACCCAAACTACAATTCTGTCACTGCAGTCATTGGCAACGAGACCGTTCCCTGGGATCTCTGGTTCCTATCCCGGGCATCACAATTCTATGTCAATGAGCTCGCTTCCTCTGCCCCTTTCTCAGACGTTTTGACAAAGACAGATCCGGATCACAATCTCTCGCCAGCTGACTATCAACAAGCCGTCTTCGAGCGCTCAGGTACCTCTCAATATCTCACTGGAGGATTGCCTATGCTTTCGCGTGCTGCTGGTGGCGCCGTCGATGCACAAATGCTCGTCTACGGCACCCGCAATGTTCGCGTCGTCGATGGCAGTATATTTCCCTATCAACCCTCTGCTCATCCCATGGGCTTGACTTATGCGATGGCTGTCCATGCGGCCAAGATTTTGCAACAGATCAAGGGAAGCAAACTTACATACACCGAAGACCCTGCGAGGAGTAATTCAAGCAGTAATGCAACAGCGAACTTCCCAAATGTAGCCCCGACGGTCACGTATAATGCTAAGGGGTCTGCTGTTCCTGCCTCTTCATCTGTAACGCCGTTCGCTGGTAGAGCAGAGAAGGTGGAGGTTGGCAAGTGGATGATTGGAGGGGTCGTTGTTGCTTTGGGGTGGATTAACTTCATGTGAGGATGTTGTGGTGTTCTCTTCTTCATTATGATTATGCCAGTCTTTTGGACTCCATTTGTTTTCCTCACCTACTGTTTTGTTTATCTTCAAAGTGAGATGCATCATTTCTTTGCTTCCCGTGAGCAAGTGGGCATGTGGATTTTGATCAGACTTGATACCAAACGAACGATCACAAAACTAACTACGGGCAACGCCGTATATATACACATCCCACACAGCAGCCCCGGCCTTTTTTTCCATTCCCTCATCATCGTTTGTATCCCAGCGTTTTTTTCACATGAGATATTGGAATAAAATCGCCAGTTAAAAAAAAAAGGCACCTTTTCAAAAAAACCCCCATCCGCCACGAATTCCCAAAAAAAAAAAAAGTGATATACACATAATCAAAATCAAAATCAAAATCAAAGATCGCGAACCCCCCCAATTGATTTTGACAAAGCAAGACACTTCATCTTCTCACCTCTCCCGATGGCAGACGGAGACACAAAAAACCTTGCCTTTTCTTTTTTTTGCAGTTATTTT
>JALPCE010000348.1:0-23389 GCA_026538705.1 Aureobasidium sp. GC_Fusr_1 | reverse complement strand
TCTATGAATTGAGTGGATATCGGAGTCGCTTGAATTTAAAGAGCGAGAGCGGAGATACATGTCATCAAGACCTTTCATGAACCAGCCTACCAAACTTCCACACTTGATCCACCAGTAAACGTCTTTCCTCTCCATCAACCTCCTCAGACAAGACCAAGAGATCTGCATCGGCATCAGCCTCCAAACACCCCTTCACACCCTCTAGTCTCAACATTTTGGCTGGTGTGATAGTGACAGCCCTGATAGCTTCGGGAATACTCGCATTCGACCAGTTGAGAAAGTTGTTTACACAATCTAGCAACGTCGCACAGCCGCCGGCTATCTTGTCCGTGCCGTCGAGCGTGAGATTCGAGCCTTTCTTGACGATGCTGTCGCCATTGGTCCACTTGTATGTGCCATCTGGGAGGCCTGCGAGGAACAGAGCATCGGTGACTAAGATCATGCCTTCGGGGTGCGCGGCATATGCTATCTTGACGGTGGTGGGGTGTAGATGGATGCCATCGGCAATGACACCGAAGAAAGGTGTATGCGTCGAAGGATGGCCGAGGATACCAAACACGCCTGGGTTTCTATGGTGTAGTGGCTTCATGGCATTGAACAGATGAGTGATCATTCTTGCTCCGGCAGTCACGGCAGCGGATGCTTCTTCGTAGGTAGCTTCTGTGTGTCCGATGCTAAAGATGATGTTGTTCCTCACCACTTCCGGGATGATCGAGGTCATGTTGCCGACTTCAGGTGCGGCGGTCAGTTTCTTGATGTTGCAGAGGTTGTGAGCTCCGTAGCAGGCTTCGAGATCCGCAAAGGATGTGGCTAATTGTAAAACTTCGGGGCTGTGGATTCCGTTTTTGGTTGGACTGAGGAAGGGGCCTTCAACGTGGGCGCCTAGCGACTCTGCACCTTCATCTGCATCGCGAGCTGCACCAGAAGCGCCCAGATACGGTAACGCACTGTGGTAGAGTTCTGGCTTCTGACTGGTAATAGTGGGCAGGTATGAAGTGAGACCCGTTTCAATCAATCGTTTATTCAGCTCTTTCAAACCCTTACGATGCGAGATAGGATCCTGTGGTGTCTGCGAAAAGTCGAAGCCGAATGCGCCATTGAACTGCACATCAATCAAGCCGGGACAGACGATGCGGCCACCGAGATCAATGACCTCGTCCGGAGCTGCTTGATGCTCGTAGAAGACTTCTTGGCTGCGTAAAATACGACCCGTGACGGAGGAAAGCCATAGGTCTTCTTCTATCAGAGCGTTGCCTTTGACTAGTCGGCAGCCAGTCAAGCGAGTGATACCGCTTCGAGGCCTTTCTGGAGAAACAGCTGCTGGCATGCTGATATGGAAGTTCTGTACAGACAGAGTATGCGACGAGGATTTTATATAACAGCTGTATGTATGTCAAGCTTGCAGGTGAGCGATATTGTTGATTCCGCAAAATGGGCAGCAATATTCAGGAGGGGTTTGGTCTCAGCAGGAAGAAGTGACGATGACCGAGGTCGGCGACCTACCAATGATACATATTCAGAGGACACATTCAGATCTCAAAACTCCCGCGACGAGACTGCAGAAACCTTGATCCACATGCCTTCTGTCAAACTGGTTGGCTAGTTGCTGTAACCTTGACAGCCCATTGATCAGAGACGATCTTATTGATAAGGCAACACAGCATAATGTAACATTCCAAAGTTGCGATAGAAGCTTGAGGTCGTCTTCGAGTGAGATGGCCGATCAGTGCACGTGGGGCTACCAAGCGTTTGTGATCAGTCGAACCAGCTCCTGACTCCTTCAAGATAAAGTCGACCTTGTCTGGTTGCTGCATGATGTGGTATCTGACAAGAAGAAGGAAGCAAATGATGAACGACGAGACGTCGTCGCGGTTGGCGTACGGAAGCGCCTCGGCAAGCACGGACTGCCCATCGCGTGTCACTTTGGCCGGTGTGGAGAAGGCCAAGCACGAGGTTACATCCACCCCAGCTGTTGCTTATCATCACGAGAGGACGTTTCGTTACCACTTCACAGCATGAACTGCTTGCTGTCGGATGCCACGCTGCACCGTAAAGTCATCATCTAGCGACCGCTACCGTATCTCGGATTCGTTCGGCAAGCCTTACGGCTTCGGTTGAAGCTTCTCAGCGCGTAAACGCATGTCATCGTAGAAGATACCAATCATGGGGACTTCCGACACTAGTTCGAGTGGACTCTGGGAGAACGTGGACAGGTGAATTATCATAGTCGTGTGGAGGAGCATGCGACCATGCACCAAGTGCAGTCTGCTAATCATGGCGTTTCTACCAGGGCTCTGGGCCAATTGTTTATGATGGTAAGGCTGATTGTCGATATGTTTTTTGACCAGTGCTTGACAGTCGTGTGTAGGGTTTCGATGGGACCTCAGTGACTCGTCAAATACGTACTCTTATACAAGAACATCATCTTGGGTCGATCCTTCTGACAGCCAAGAATTTGAAGTGTGAGTAAGGGGTTTCCTTTTTCAGCGTCTTCCGGACCGTCACTCCCCTATGTATATACTCCGATTGAGGCTGCGATAACGTTAAGGATGTATAAGGAAGTCGTGGCCAGCATCTGTGCATATTGTTTCCTGGCCGTGCCTCTTAGTCGCATTGCATCAACACCACTTTGATGGGACAACCATTGTTGAAGCTTTACACCTGCTGTCCAATATACTGACGCCATTTTCAGCTGCCGAAGATACAAGCGCCCTTGTTTACGAACTACAAAAATGTGCTTTTGACGCCGGCCACCCAGTGCCCCTATTGATTGGCATCGACCAAGAAAACGGCGGAGTCAACTCTCTTTTCGATGATATATTTATTCGACAATACCCATCAGCCATGGGAATCGCCGCCTCAGGAGACCCTGATCTTGCATACAAAGTTGCAAAGGCTAGTGCAGAAGAGATCTCTGCATGTGGGGTGAACTGGATCATGGGGCCTTGCTTGGACGTCTTGACCAACACCCGAAACCAGCCACTTGGAGTCCGCACAACTGGTGACGACCCTGTGCAATGCTCAGAATACGGAGTGGCATTCATGAAAGGCTACCAAGAGGCTGGTATCTGTACCATGGGCAAGCACTTTCCATCATACGGCAACCTCGAGTTCTTAGGATCTTCCTTAGATGTACCAACGATTACGGAGTCTCTGGAACAGCTAAGTCTGAGTGCCTTGATACCTTTTCGAGATGCCATCAAACAAGGACTCGACTCTATCATGGTTGGAGGTTGTGCAATGTCATCAGCCGGACTGAACGTCATGCACGCTTGTCTTTCAGATCGAGTTGTCGATGGGTTGTTGAGGAAAGAGCTTGGCTTTGATGGTGTTGTCGTCAGCGAATGTCTCGAGATGGACTCGCTGTGTCAAAATATTGGCGTCAATGGTGGGACTGTCATGGCCGCTAATGCTGGCTGTGATATCCTCTTACTGTGCAGATCGTATCAACACCAATTGGAGGCCATCAACGGCTTCAAGCTTGGTCTGGAAAACTCTATGATCACTACGGATCGAGTTCGTCGGTCTCTCAACAGAGTACTGGCAATGAAGTCGAGATGCACTTCCTGGGAAAAGGCGTTGGACCCACCAGGCATCAACCTCTTGTCGAGACTCCAGCCATCACATACGAGCCTCTCGACCAAGGCATACAACTCAAGCATCACAGTCGTGAGAGACCAGAATGGTTTCCTACCTCTGACAAACATTATCGAGCCGGAAGAAGAGCTGCTACTCCTGACGCCACTCGTGAAACCCCTTGCTGCATCTGCAGCTTCGCGTGATCTATCAACACACACTTCTGTTGATTCGCCAGAGCCTCAATGGGAGCGAGGCAATCCGGGTTTGAGTGGTGAGCGAGTGTTCCGAGAGCTCGGCAGATCTTTAGCTCGTCAACGGACTGGCAGGGTACTTCACACCAGCTACACAGCAAACGGCGTTCGGCCTCAGCACGAAAGTCTTATCAACCGAGCGAGCGCAGTCATCGTTGTAACAGCAGATGCCAACAGAAACATGTACCAAAACGGATTCACGAAACACGTTTCGATGATTTGCAATATGCAGTATACGGCTGGCGGTGAGAAGAAGGTTAAGCCTCTGATTGTCGTGGCGGTCAGTTCACCTTATGACTTCTCCACGGACACGTCGATCGGAACATACGTCTGTACATATGATTTTACCGAGACCGCACTGGTGTCACTGGTCAGGGTGTTGCACGGAGATATTACGCCGACCGGCTCACTGCCTGGTACGATCAGCCGCAGCGAAAAGCTTACTCAGTCGAAGACGCACTGGCTGGTCGAGACATTCAATGAGGAACGGGACGCACTAGCTTTGGACACTCTGATCAAAGAGATCATCGAATGGTCGGCACCAAACCAACGATCAGAACTCAGAGGAGCAACTTCGAACTCGTTCCTCCTTCGTCAACAGAACGTTCTAGAGACGCATTTTGTCGTTCGCAACAGCAGTACCTCTGCATTGTATGGATTCTGCTCGACCTACTTCTTCAAGTCCACCGGTACTGGAGCAATCGGCGCCCTCTTCGTCGATCCTGGCAGACGCAAGCTTTCCATTGGACAAAGCCTGCACGATCGCGCTATCCGTACTCTACTACAAAGAGAAGGCATCAAGCGCTTCCAGCTAGGCTCTAGGCTTCCGAGCATATACCTTGGTATCCCTTCTGACCACAGCTCGGAGCGCAAACGCTTACGTTCCTGGTTCGCAAACGTGGGCTGGAACACAGCGCTTTCCCGTCCCGTTTGCAGTATGGTGATGCGAAATCTACAATCCTGGTCTCCGCCAGAAGGAATGGCACAATCTCTGCAAGGTGCAGGCGCAGAGTTTGACTTGGTCAGAGGATGGGAGCACTCGCGAGCAATTTTCGATCACATAAAGACCAACAACCGCCAAGGGTTGGCCGAAGTTTACAAACTCGCCCTTTCAGACCCGAATTCTTGCGGTATTGTTCGCGCCATACGCCCAGAAGACGGCAGCATAGTGGGCACACTAATTCTCTACACTGCTACGTCTTCTCTTGCCGAATTCATCCCTGCATTGAAAGACGAAGGTTCCGAATTCGATGTGGCTGCAAGTGGTGGCGTTAGTTCTCCCGTCATATTACCTTCGGCAGGCGAGTACGCCACCATATTGCAGAGTCTGATCCTGCTGGGTGTCAAGCAAGTCAAGAAGCAAGGGTGTGCATCTTGTGTGCTGGATTATATGGATGGAGATGGCAATTTCGATGGACTGTCGGCCATGGGATTCTCTACTATGCATACGTTTGAGGAGGTTAGTTGCGATGCAGCGACCATTTCTAGGAAATAAGGAGGATATGTTATCATCTTCGTGTCTCCAATCTGGGAGCGATTATATGAATATAGCTATGGAAATGCACAATATTGTCCGAAAACAGGGTTGTTTCCACTGAGAGCTGTTCATCTCGGCAGCCCTCCCCGGCCGCAATCTCTGATGTGAAAACGAATGTTCGTACAACTTCTATTTCACCCGCAAACCCATGAGAGAGTACAGAATAGAGAATGGGTCCGAATACGACGCTCTGGTCGACGCACATTTCGCACACCCATTGACGCTCGAGGACAACGACAGGATCGCGAACACAAAGTTGAAACAAGTCACAACGGCAAATTTTGTGTAGGTCGACGGTTGAAAGAGTAGTAACAAGGCTCAGTGACCTAGCTCGTTAGGCGAGGTTTGACTGCGAATGTCTCGATCCCATTGTGAACATCCACATCGCTGTTCGTACGTTGCATCAGTGCAACACCATCAATGCTGGCAAGCAGATCTTGGAGAACAAAGTCTTTTTAGTTCCGGTCACGGACGCCGTTGTCGTGTTCGAGTGCCGCTACATGCAGTGCTGAAGGACAATCTGGCCTTTGCGACTCAGTATCGGACATCTACAGTGGTTACAGCGCACAATGTCTGCGACATCCTGTATGGGATGGTATGTAACGAAGGTGAGATGCTGACCTATTATTGCGGTAGCATGGTTTAGACACGTCTGGTCATCTCTCAGATATGCGCTCTCGAAGACATGAAAAGTCGTTGATCTTGATTTCGATGGCTCGCGATGCTCTGATGCTGAGACCGCCAGCAAGAGCACCGCCATCCAAGCGGACCGACTTTGGTGGATTTCGGTTGATCGAACCAAGATTTACGAGATCATTTCGAACAACAAGACCATGCCAAGTGTGAGCTATATCCTCACGATACTTGGAAGTGACATTGGTCTTTGATGGCTGTGATGGGGTTCTAAGGATTCTTTCGATGGAACTGCACACATAGATCGGTGAGTATGATGAGGAGTATCACTTCTTCATCCCACGTCCTCGCTGAAATAACGTTTGTTCTTGAGGCGACTCAAGCGGTCGCGAGCCTTGTTCTCCGGCAATGGGTTGATGTGGTGCACGACGTGCGGGCGGTACACGGCATCGACAGGAGGCTGCCAGTCATCCAGACTAAGTGGAAAGTACTCGTACAGCAAGTCTGCACTTTCGTCTGGACTGCTGCCTACTTGCAGAGCCAAGGCAGAGGGCGTGCTTGCGGCGCGACCTGTGACTACTCGTTTGCTTGCGTTACCGTTCTTAGGGCTCACAGAAGATTGCTTGAGTTCTTCCTCGTCTGTCAAGGACAGCTTCAGCGGTACCCGAGCTGGTGCAGGCATGTTTGATGGCTGTCGCACTAGATCAGGAGATGATACAGGGTAGTCTTTGGATTCAGAAAGGCGTGCAGTCGGCGGTATCGCAGTCATTGCGCCTTGTTGGAATGTATTGGTATAAAACGCGGGCATCTGGAAGTTCGTGTTGTCAAAAGTCGTGGTAGCGGGAGTCTCGTTCTTGGGAGCCGCGATCACGCTGTTACGAGACGGCTTTCGAGCATGGCCGGTATCTGCTTGCGATGGTGCACGCGGTTTCGGGGCCGCTGTTGTCGGCTTCTTTGCGTGCGTGCCATTTCCAGTGAGTAGGATGTCTTTCCTGGACTGGAAGTTCCTAGGGCTCCGACCTCTAACAACGATAGGATTTGATTTGGCGTGACAGATGATCACTTTCCCTCCCGTCGCCAGCGTAGCCACGACCTTGAGATGAACGATGAAATGCTGTTGTAGCTCTTTCCTTCTGCCGTTGTTTGCTGTTGCGCTACGGAACTGCAAGCGCTTCCAGTGGAACGGAAATGTGGCGAAGTTGGAGTCTCCCTCCGGGGCAGTGGAGAGATCCAGCAGTATTGACGGTGGTTCTTTCTCGGTCCTCTCGTCTACAGTAGAGTTTGCGTTGGGTGGAGTCTTCCAAGGAACACAAATGATCTTAGTGGGACTCCCCTCGGCGGACTCTGTGGCTGAGATGATGAGTTCTTGAGAGACGATGGCTATCTGTTCCGTCTGCTCAGTGACGATATTGCGCAGTGCTCGCGGAACCACGACACTACCGGAGACCTGGAAGATGTTGCGACGGTAGCACATCAACTCGGTGTTCTCTGCTGGCTTCGCCCAAGCTGACTTTTCGGTAAAGAAAAGTCCCAATAGATCAGCAGTCAAGCTCACTGATACCTGACGGAGGTTGTAGTCGAGCAGAGCGTAGTCGTACTGCGGCGGAGTGAACTTCAAGTACATGTGGCCTTGTTCTATGGCAATCTCTTTCGCGTCTTGTGTGTCATGGGCATCTTGGGTTCCTGTCTCGGCAATGGTTTCAAAGGCTCCCACGGCATCAGAGAAGGCATCATCGAAGGTGCTAGAGAATCGCTTGAGGGTCGGCGTAGTCTGTGGAGGCGGTAGTTGATAGTATTCGTCTCTGTTAGGGCAGTCATCAGCAAACTTTATTGCAGTAGAGAGGGGCGTCTTGGTTGCAAGTACCCTGGGTAGACGGTCTGCGAATCGTAGGTCGAGTATTGTTCCATAAAATCGTTTGGCATCATCATCATGTTGTTGTACATGTTGGGCACAGGGACAGAGCCATCGACAGCCTCGAAGTTGGTGGCCATGTAGGTCATGGATATCGGGTCGAAACCCTCCATGATTGCGTCTGGGTATCTTGTCGTCGCGAGAGTGATATGGTTGTCGAAGCATGCGAGAATGCTCGTCGAGACAAAGTATATGACTGGGAATTGCGTGAGATACTAAGGAGCCTATCAAATACTGCGACAGGGCACCAAGTCCAGTTTTGGCAGTGTCGAGAATCAGGACAGGTTGATTCAGGAAGTCGCGGTTTGCTCGATTCGTGTGATACGTCGGACGGCCTGCCGTGCCTGCTTCCTGCTCACCGACCAGACCAAGCTTCAGTGTGTGTCACTCGACCTTTCCGAAATATGGCGATAGTCACTTGCGACCTCAGACAGTTGCAAGACTCGTGCCATATCCAAGCGTGTTATTATGGAAACATGGTTGGAGGGGAGAACGGATGCGACCATGAATATGCGGAGGTCGGAGCTCCCTCTTCCCCTCCCAGTTTGGACGTTCCGAAAACGTGGCTTATCTTATCGCTCTCCAACAACTCGTTGCATTGTGATACACGACTCGCAATGATATTTACAGCATACCATGTCAATATGCCTGCAATATTTGATCGACTCGCCACCTCAGCCTTGCTCAAAGTTGCGATCTGGTTCCAACCAAGCGATCACGGCAATTCCTTGATATCGTCCCGGAGGTAGCGATTCTTGTCCTGTTTGATTCCTGCTGGGACTATACGCTGATAGACCTCTTCTATGAATGTGTATTAGTATTGTAAGACTCTGTAATTGAAATGTCGCTAATGTCAAGATATCGCTCGGCTAAATGTGAAACCCTCTACCTGCATGTGATATGCACCAAATGCTCTTTTATGTCCAAAACGCCTCCAGAAAATACAAAATGCAGTTTGCGTAAACGAACATCATCGTGCTATGCTTCGGATTCTGATGCAGCGGCAACAGCCGCGCCAAACACCGAACTCTCTAGAGCCATCTCAATAGAGATGGCGCCACGACTCTGACCACTAATGACAGCCAGCTCATCAAGGTAGTCTTGGCATCTAGAGCGGAAGCCTGGATACTTCTCCATGACGGTGCCGTTGCATGCTACTGTTGTTCGCGCTCGAGGATGGTAAGCGAGCTGGGTTCCAGCAGTGTCTGACGATGCCA
This sequence comes from Aureobasidium sp. GC_Fusr_1, assembly GCA_026538705.1. NCBI lineage: Eukaryota > Fungi > Ascomycota > Dothideomycetes > Dothideales > Saccotheciaceae > Aureobasidium > Aureobasidium sp. GC_Fusr_1. Next base: position 14,260 of record JALPCE010000348.1, on the reverse strand, counting down.
AGAGAGCGCGTTGAAGCGACCAGAGAGCGTGTACGGCTGTCGCGACCAAGGCAGCTGCACGACCAGACACAAGTCGGCTGACTTGCTTGACAAACTGAACATCTCTATACGATAGCATGCGACCTCCAGGCAGAGGATGTGTAGATGTGAAAGCTTTCGCAGCGCTGCACAGAGTGGATGGCGGATCACTCTCGAAGACAGCAATTGTCCCAGTGTCCAAGGAGTATGGCTCCTGGAGCTTAGCAGGCATCATACCGTTGAATAAATCAGCAGTCTCGATGGCTTCGATAAGAATGAGGCGCACCAACTCGCCAAGGTATCTTCCACTGACCCTGTATTCCAAGGGTTGAAAGTCTGGGAGATCGTGGGTGGCGTTGAGATACTGGTCCCATCTCGAAGCTGGAAGCACATCCTTTCCAAACATACTGAGCTCGGTGTTAACAAGCACGTCTTTGGCAGACGCATACCAGCTCTCCGAACGATGACCATATTTTTCTTGAGCGAGTGCAGAGACGGGCAGGTAGATGGCCGAGTTCATACCAGTGCCCAAGATGAGTGATAGGCGAGTCGAGGGGTCTCGATAGGCTTGTGAAAGTAATGTTGCTGAAGAATCGTTGATAATTGCTTGGAGTTGGACTTGGAGATTGCGCCGTCTGCAGGAGTCCATGAGAAGCTCATAAAGATCCTGGCCTTCAACCCCGTGGGTAGCGCAGAAACCTTTGCCCATGGTCAAGAGAGAGCCAGTGCGAGTCGAGGTTTGCTCGATGGGAAACGACCATGACATTGCCATGGACAAGGGAACAGCAGCATTTTTGTCCGAGCCAAGCACTTCCTCTATCCTGGCGGCCATCCAGTCGAAGAATACTTTGCCTTTCAAGTCCCGTATAGTCTCATCTATGACAAAGCACTTCATTCTCTTGATTTGCATTCCATCTTTTGCTGTGTCTTTTCCACTAAGATGTACGAGGGCGATGCGAAAGGTTGAGCCGCCAACGTCAAGTGCGACGAAGTCACCGGATTCGGAACCGGTGGGCAAGGCGTAGTGAAAGGACGGCAACATGCATATGTTTGACGATTGTAGTTTCGTGCGAAACTCGGCCTGGAGTTGTTCTGACATGGCATGCAGGCTCCTTGGACGCAGAGGTGCCTCGAAGAGACCCTCGACGTCATTCAAGAGCTTGTCCATGCTCCTTGTGCGCGAGCTCTGTGTATCTAGGCCAAAGGCATCTTTGTTGGGCGACGGTAGTTGTAAGGGTTGGATCAACGAGGCTAGCATGGCAGTCAGACAGGCGGGTGACGCTTCTGGAGGCTTCGACGAGTAGTGAATGACGGTGATGGCGGCTTATCAAAGTCGTCCAGACGTGGTGATACGGAGTAGACGCTCGGTCGGTGGAAGGATGCTTGTTGACCTGTTGACCAGTCACTTCTCAGATGTCGGATTCAGTTATGTATCACAGCTGTAAGGGTAAAGACGGCCGACGGCAGGCGTTCCGGAAAGCACAGGGATCAGTAGAAACGGAAGCAATACGAAAGCTGCCAGACGTGTTGGCTCGCGTCCAGCACGGCATGAAGCATGGGGCATGGTCAGTCGAGTTGCAGTTACAGTTGCAGCATGTTTGGTTGCAGCAAATCCGACAAGTGGATCAACCTCCAAGCGGGGGGTTCTCTGACGCTTCACCATCCAGCCTGAGCCTACAGAACAAGCTATTCCCCAACACACAACACCAGCGATACGACCGCTCGCTTTGTGTATCCTGATAGGGTCCGGTCACACTCCTAGCTACAAGACCATCCTGTTGCAATCTCCAGCTTGCCCTCGACTGCCGCTTCGTCTATTATTTCCGCTCTTCGCGTGCTCAGCGCGAACTCCTTGATGTTACATCGGCACCGGGATCGGCGGCGACTTGGGGTCCGTGATCGCTTGCCAGCCCATGCTTTTTATCCTTCCTATCCATGCAGAGCCGCGCCTTCCATCCTTTTCATGCCCAGAAGAATCCTTATACTCGTCATACCGCTCAGACTCTGTACCGTCACGAACAGCGCATCCATCATGTTCAATAAACCACTTTGTCAAGCATTTCATGTTGCACCGGAGAGAAACACTATACAAGGCTCATAAAATTGCTTGATCATTACAAAGTAGTAGGTACGCTATACGACGAAACCAATACCGACGATTCAGTCGAGATGCAGGGTTTAACCTGGATCATTGTCCATACAACCTGTTCCTCATCAGACCTTCTCAGAATCACGATTGACAGCTTTGGCATCGGCTGTGCCGATGATTTCCTCGACAGTCTCGTCCGAAAACTTTACATCTTCTTCAACACTGACGTGGTCCTTGATTCTGATGAGCAGGACTGGCAAAGCACAAACCAGAGCGCCCAACAGGAGTGCCCAACTTGAGGCGAATTCACTCATGTAAGGTAGACTCCGCAAGTCAAGACGCCAGATGACGCCGGCTCCAGCAGACTGGATTCCCTTGTAGAAACCAGCAAAGTTGGTGAGCTTGCGACCGTTGTTGGTCAACGAGCCCATAAACCAGTACACACACGTCTGCCATGCGGCATCGTAAAAGCCGTAGAAGATGTACAGGAACATCGGGCCGACATATCCAGAGTCACTCCAGTCCTTGGAGACGTAATCCGAGTCCTGGGAAACGGAAGCGCGAGTGTAGCCCGTCTGGAAGTCATAGCCGCCGCCAAAGATTGCGAGCGTCAAAACCATGATGGCAGCCCAAGCAATCTTTGCTCTGACACTTCGGCGGATCTTGGAGTAGTCCAGGCAGAAGCCAAAGACGAATGCACCAGCAATTTGCGCAGTCCAGTAGAGGGTATTGTTCAGAGCTCGGGTTCTTGTGTTGAAGTACGCCAGGTTGACACCGTTGAACTGGAAAAGGTGTTAGCCGATTCAAACGAGAACTTCAATACACGGTGACCTGCCTGATAAGTATAAAACCAGTTTGAGGCGAAGAACATTGGAAAAAGACAGATGATGTAGGGGTCGGTTCTGATGGTCTCCCAAAGTCCCAGCAACTCGGACTTCCAAGTGGGATTTTTCATGAGAATGATGCGAGAACCGTCATTACGAATGACCGACTTTGCGTCCACCAGGAACCAGGCCAGCCCAGCACCACAAGCTGTCAAGACGATGAAACCAATATAAGTCCCGTCGGAGACAGTACCGCTGCTTGTAGAGTTGATGTTCTCACCAAGAGGAATCTGCAACGATCAGCATGGGTCGTTGGGATGAGGAGTGTACCAGACTTACCAGACTCCCTATGACAGCACCAAGGTTGAAAATCATCCAGAACCAAGAGATATACCTTCCCTTGGAGTTCTCAGGAGGGTAAGACATCATGATGGCACCCTGAGCTGACCACAACATACCGGCACAGCAACCAAGCAGAGCACCTGCGAAGATGTTGAAGCCTGTGTTCTGGGTGTGGGTGTAGCAAAGGAACGAAGCCACGTAAATGCAATAACCCAATCCGCCAAAGGACAGAGACCACCGTATGCCGATGTAGTTGACGACACTACCGGCGAAGAACCCTTGGTACATTGTCAGACATGACTCGACAGACCCCGAATATGGTTCACTTACCGACGACTGAGAAGCAGGCATAGAGGGCAACATTAGCCTCATCGGCTGCCTTAGAAGAGACTTGACCACCTCCACCCATGCCCGACAGAGCGTTGAACATTCCAGGGCACAAGAAACAGACGAAAGCGACGATCACAAGTTGTGTGGCAGGGCTGGCGTAGTGAGGTAGTGTCACAGGACCAATCTTGACTGATCTGTACTTTCGGCCGACAGGCATGACAACGTCTGCGGTGCCATTATCGACGGATCCACTGGCCGATTCGACCTCGTGTAAGTTCTTCTCGTTGGTCGGAGCCATGGAGAGGACAGGCTTGGCGATAGCAAGAAACAAGCAAAAGCAAAGGTCTCAGTGTCGTGTGAGACTGGACGTGGTATAATAAAAGACAGTCAAATGCGGGGGCGGCAAGGGCTGGGTTTTTCAAGCCTGTGAGGAAGGACCCTGGGTGAAAGCTCGAGCGGATGGGACACTCGCGACTGGATGAGCTGAAGGAGCGGTGGGAGAATGTGGTACTTTATTCCAAGTTCGTGCAACCACTGCGTGGCTGGCTCCAGTAAGGTAAGTAGGAGCGTGAATAGAGATAAGTAAGGAGAGGAAGTGGTCTCGTGTCAGCACTCCGCCTGCAGATAACACCAATGCAATATCGTCGCGCGCCCCGGGCTACGGTCTCCGCAGGGTTGACTTTCCACGCAGTTGCTATTGTAGCGAAACAGCTTATCGCGCCCCATTCTTGGCCACGGCTTGGCCCCACGACGAGGGCGTCCTTGCGCTGGCCCCGCCGTTATCAACCGAAAGGACAAGAGCTCGCGATGCAACCACAGCTTGTGCATCGTCGCTTTCCATGTAACACTCCGATAGGCACGCTCGCACCACGAGGAGCGTCAAATGTGTCGGCATAGAAGACTTCGACTCGTTCGATATTGTTCGAGAACCTTATCTCATCGTGACAAAGCACCTCGTCCTTCTTTGCGTAGCATTCTCGTCGAGGTGACCTTCTTCGGCCTCTGATCTGAAGATGGATGAAACCGTGACAGTCTATCGGCCAGTAACAACCATCTAGCTGGACATGTGTGCTTGTGGAGAACATCTTCTCGATGATGTAGGTACTTGAAGGTCATTTCTGGTGTTTCTTCTGCTATGATATAGTTCCCTGTCCGCCGTAGTGTTTTCCTCGTATCAGCTCACTCCCTAGAAACAACCTCATCAAGACAAATCATTGTTCTTCAAGACACACAAGATGTGAGTTCTTCTTGCCTTGCGTCAGTACGGCTATGCTTATTGAGCCTCGCTAGGCGACTTATCATTCGAGACGACAAGGATACTGCTTCCGCATTCATCGCGAGCTATATCATTGGTTCGTCGGAGCTCTTGTTGGCCAATCGCGCACGTTCTGATTTTGATAGACCGTATCAAAGCCTTTGGTCCAACTCCAAGTAAGCCATTCGTGCTTGGTCTTCCCACAGGCAGTTCCCCTGAAGGCTTGTACAAGAATCTGGTCAGACATCACAAGAATGGCAACATCTCTTTTCGTGATGTAGTGACCTTCAACATGGTGAGTTACGGCACAGTTCTGTCTTTAATTCATACACACCAACCCGAAGCTGACATTTGCCTCCCTTGCAGGATGAATACGTTGGCCTCCCTCGTGAGCACCCAGAGTCATACCACAGCTTTATGTACCGCCACTTCTTCTCACATGTCGACATCCTGCCATCGAACATCAATATCCTGAATGGCAACGCGCCTGACTTGGAGGCTGAATGTATTGCTTACGAAGAGAAGATCAAGCGCGCAGGTGGTATCGAGCTCTTCCTGGGCGGCATTGGTCCTGACGGCCACATTGCCTTCAATGAGCCTGGATCCAGTCTTGCGTCCCGCACCAGAGTTAAGACGCTTGCCTATGATACCATGGTCGCAAACTCGAGGTTCTTTGGTGGCGATGTTGCACAGGTACCTCGTATGGCACTAACTGTGGGTGTGCAGACAGTGTTGGATGCAAGAGAGGTTGTCATCATCATCACTGGCTCTCACAAGGCACTCGCCCTTCAGAAGTGTATCGAGGGCGGAGTCAATCATATGTGGACCTTGTCAAGTCTGCAGATGCACCCTCATGCAATGATTGTCGCAGATGACGATGCGACACTGGAGCTGCAAGTCAAGACTGTGAAGGTATGTATTCTCTCAGCCTCGAAACAACATCACACTAACAGAACAAACAGTACTTCAAGTCTATCGAACAAGTCGCTTCAACACAAGGCTTCACGCAGACCTTGCCTGACATCAGCATCACAACTTCGAAGCGCGACTCGATCATCGAGAAGCTTGACAGCCCTCGTTCACCCAAGACATCGTCTCCGTTCGTGATCACTTCGAGCTCGACACCAACCTCTCCCACTTCTTCCGGCAGTATAAGTAAGACCCTATCAGTACACAATAAGAATGCAGGTGCTCAACGGCCTGTAACGCCTGAGCCAATACTTGACAGAATGGCAGATAGACTACCACCTTCGCCATCTCCTGTCAACGCCAAACTATCGGTGAACACACCAGTTCAGCGGTCCATTACGCCTGAGCTGGTACCAGATCGCATGTCAAATAGACTCCCAAGGACACCTGAGATGAGAGCAGTGACTCCCGAACTCGTGCCTGATCGCATGGCAGACCGACTGGTCAGAACACCACAAGTTGCAGGGCAGGGCCTCGATGGTTTGTTGGTCGACGAGTTACCTCTGAGCAGTATGGGGCAAAGGATCGCTGTCTAGCTGTGGATATAATCACTATCGTCCTTTATTTAGTGTCGCACTACAGCATGTTGTTGCAATATAGAATTGTAGTCGAAAGCTTTCCAATGTGGTTTCCGCCAGCTTGAGTCATGGATATGCTGAGCTCATATTCATAAATTAGCCCGCGCAACAATAAGATCTTCAATTCGTTGTGTTGCTCAGCCCACGACATGTTCATGGAAAATTTCAGGTATCTTCATACGAACACGACTGTCATCTACATCTCACGCTTTCATATTCATGAACCGAACAAACCAATTCGGAAGGCGTTTTCTTTCTCCACAGTCGAGATCTGCACCCCGCGTGAAATCCCTCAATCCAACGGGTCATTTCTTGCCGAGATCCAAACCTTGCTTCAAACAACCCATGGTGCCATGACAGCATTTGCAGAACACAGCCACCAAGTTTTGCCAAACTTTGCTCCTTCCTGCTCGCAAACACTTTGCGGACATGCACAGCCAAGCAATTGGAGGATGCAGATCGCTCGCGTTCGGTTAAATATACAAAGAGGGGTATAGCACGATGCAGTGAATTTGAACCGACGAGGTTGGAGAACGTGTAGACGTGAGAGATCAGACGAATATGCCTGGGGTATAAGTATGCTGGGACCCCTCCTCGGGACGGTGGGTTGAAGGTATAGAAGGATACATATCGCCAAGCCATGTTTCTGTCTACTCAATTGCTTGCTGCTGCTGCGGTCGGTATCTCTGTGGTATCCGCTGCCTTACTGCTGGAGAGAGATGTTTCTTCATTTGTCTATGGACGTCAGGAGGTGACGAACTCTTCTGGATCATGGCCTTATGGCCCTTTCAGCACACAGGGCCGCGAAATTGTCAACACCAAGGGCGAGGCAGTGACCTTCGCTGGTGTCAATTGGCCTGGTAGTGGTGAAACCATGGTGCCTGAAGGTCTCGAATGGGCATCGATCGAAGACATTCTATCCCAAGTGGAGAGTGTAGGCATCAACTTTATCCGCTTCACATATGCAATTGAGATGGTCGATCAAATCTACGAACGCAATGGCTCTGATGTCAGTCTCGAGATTGCCATGATCAATGGTCTTGGTTACGAGAACGGGTAAGACAATACCCCAGAGCCTTGTGTAGAAACACTTGAATTGACACGGTAAAAACAGTACCAAAGTGACCAACGAGATCATAGCCAAGAACCCGACCTTCACCAAAGACACCACACGCTTCGAGATCTGGGACCACATTGCCCAAGTCGCTCTGTCCAAGAACATCTACATTCACCCTGACGTGCACGTCGGTAAAGCTCAATGGTGCTGCAACAACACAGACGGCAACGCCTGGTTCGACGACTACAACTTCCCCGTCGCAAATTGGAAGCGCGGGCTCCAATACGTAGCCACCTGGGCCTCGAAACACAACAACGTAGTCTCCATGTCTCTACGTAACGAGCTACGCAGAGCAATCAACGAAACCGCCCCTACCTCCTCGCTGGGCTACAACTGGGTGACGCTGGTTGGCAACTATACAGCAGCAACCGACGCCATCCACACCGCAAACCCAGACTTGCTCGTCACCTGGTCAGGCATGCAATACGACCAAGATTTATCCGCATTGATCCAAGGCAAAAACCTCAACACAGCACCCTGCTACAAGTGCGACGCTATCCGCGACGGCCTCCGTAGAGATCCCATCATCTTCGACCTAGCCTCCCACCCTTGGGCCAACAAAGTAGTCTACGAATTGCATTTGTACAGCATGTCCGAAGACCTCGATACGGGCTCCTGCCCAATCGTCTTTGCCGAACTCTACAATGCCGGCTTCAATGCTATCGGCATGGCTCCCCCTCCTGCTTGCAACATTACCAAAAGCTGTGTGCCTACTGTGCGTAATACGCCAGTCATCATTTCAGAATTCGGTGCTGCGCAGGATGTGAGTTTGTTCAATGATACCTTGATGAACTGTCTCAAGGACTTTACGCAGCAGAATAATGTTTCGTGGGCTATGTGGAGTTTGGCGGGTAGCTATAGGATAAGGAGTGGTGGCCAAGGTGTGGGCGATACTTGGGCACTGGGAAACTACAACTGGACGGGTTGGAATTATCCAGAGGGTGTTGAGAAGTGGTGGAAGCCATGGGTTAGCTCCATGTTTGATTAGGATAATGGACATGTAGATGCGACGAAGAACATATCTCCTTCTTGATTCGAGTCCTGTGATTGGAGTACTCGTAGCATGGCCAGTCCACAACATTTCACACACGCACAAGAAGCTGCAGAAAAAATAAACATTGAAGAAAGAAGAATCATTTTGCGCATTTTCATCTTTGAGATTTAAACTTTTTTGACTTTCCAGTTTTATGCACAAGGTGACGTCCCACTCTCTCCCCATATCACATCTACTCGTTGTAGCCAAGAGCAGAAAGTTCCTTACGGACACCCTCCTCAGTTGAAATCTTGGATACTTGAGTGTTCTCCAACTTCTCACCACCGGCTTGGCGCATCTTCAAGTCGTCAATGGCGCGCAGCTTCTTCAGCAGAGCGCGGACCTTCTTGTCCTGGCTGGACTCGACGACCGGACTGCTGACGGTGACTTCAGGGGCAGCGGCAGGTGCAGGTGCTTGCTTGGCTGGCGTGGCAGGAGCATCACCGCGGTGGGACTGGCCGCGCACAGGACCGTGTTGGCCAGACTTTGATCTACTGCGTTCTCTGCGCTGTTGGCCATCGCCGTTAGCCTCAGGGGCAAGACCAGAAGCCTTGGCCTCTGCCTCCTTGGCTTTCTTTGCCTCTCTCTTCTTCTTGTTCTTGAGAGCAGCCTTGCTAAGGTTCTCATCACCGTCGGCGCCAGCAAGACTGACACCGCCGCCAGGAGCGGCACTAGAAGCAGAGGAGTCGGCAGTTTCGGCACCAGGGACCTCGCGTCTTCTAGGGCGAGATCCAAAACCGTTGGCACCGATGTTAGCGGAGGAAATGCCCTGGTTGATGAAAGCAGCACCACCTTCATCCTCACGCTTGAAGTGCAAGGGAGTGGATGATCCACGAGCACCAGGAGGTCTGTAAGCACCCGCGGGCTTGGATGGAGCTTTCTTAGTGGCCAGGTGGGCGGCAGCAGAGGCGTGGGGAGCAGGAACATTTGCAAGCGGGTTGCCGAGAGGGTGCTTCTCAATGGAGTCGGGACGCCATGTGACGTGGTAAAGTTCGCTCATCTCCTCGTTGTACAGGAACGAACCCGAGACGTGCCACATGCGAATACCGTTATCAACACGCAGACGAGGGCTGGTGGTGGCGGTCAGAATGTGCTGACCGTCAGGAGACCACTCGCAAATACTGGCGTTGCTAGCCTCGATAGTAGAGACCTTTTGGTAGTTCTTCTCCATGTCGTAAATGTCCATGGTACCAGCCAAGTTGCCGAAACCAGCGACAATGACGAAGCGACCATGAGGGGAGAAAATAATGGTGTTACGGGGACCAAGGTTGAAGCTGTGCTGGGCGACGGCACGCTGGTTGAAGATGGTTGTCTTCGCAGGCATATAGCCGTAGACGACACCGAATTCCTTGGAGTTGGGCGACCAGGAGACGTCGTGGATTGGGCCCTCCTTGTCCAGGGTGATGCGCGAATCGAAGGCGCCGCTGGAGCTAAGAATGTACATGTTGGTCTCGCCGTAGTAGCTCTTGTTGGTCTTGTCGACATCGGTCTGGGCAAGGACAATCAGACTGGTACCCTCGTTGTTCCACTTAAGCTGGACCTTGTCGGCCTTGAAGAAGGTCTTTTGCGAGACGGGCGAAGTGAAGTGGGGGACGTTGAAGACCTTGACCTGGGCGGGCATGCCCTTGCGCTCTGGCACAAAGACGGCAATGTTGGCATTGCGACCCTTGGACAGAGCAAAATCTTGGACACCCTCGACACGCAGCTTGTTGTGGACAGTGCCCAAGTCGGACGTCTTGTAGAAGTGCACCTCGTTGGTGACGGAACGAGCACAGAACTCCTCGTCCAAAGTGTATTGCAGGTTCCAGCCAGTCTGGTTCTTCTGCACGAACTGGCCAACGACTTGGCGGTCGGCATCGTCGCCGAGGGTGCGCCAGACCTTGAGGTTCTTGACGGCGTCACCGTTCTCGTCCTTGGTGGGTCTCTGCCAGGTGATGATGTAGGTACCAAGAGGGGAGAAGCCCAGCTCGAAGACGTTCTGGGTGGGCAGAGTCGCGACCGTGTGGCCTTGGGCAGCGTCGACAACAGTCACCCTGGATGACGTGTCAGCAGAGAAAAGACAATCGAACGAGGCAAGAGGCTCACTGGTCAGGAGAGGCCCAGGCGAAGAAGCGGCCGTCGGGCGAGTAGACACAGCAGCGGAGGTTGCCCTCTGGCCGCGTGAAGCCTGGGAGCGCCTCATATGCAGGCGCGGCATTCAAGATACCAACACCCTTGGCCGTGCGAACTGGGACGTGTCAGTACTCGTTGTCTCTGCCTGGCATGCGAACAGCTAACGCACATGCGAGTTGGGTAGGTTGAGCCATGGTACTAATCAAAGCCACGGGCTGCAATAAGTTCAATCGTCGATAAATCTGCAAGAGCGGCGGGTGCTATGGCGAGTGCGCGGATGCGGTAGGCAGGCAAAGATCCGAGTTGCGTAGGCTAAGATGAACCAAATCACCTCAGAGTATAAGAGTAGACGGCAACACTGACTCCGGCTGCTATGTGATGCTCGGGAAGCGTAAGAGAGACGATTGGGAATATTATCATGACTGGGAATTGTGACGTTCGTCGGCTTCCGACCTGCCAAGCTCCACTGAAACCTTCTGACCACTTCCACGACCTTTTTCACCAGCACTTTACTTTCACGCTTTGCTTCAGCCGTCTAGCATCTGAATGTCAAACAATCAATTCTGTCATTCTTGTCATCAGATGTGCGCTAACTCCTGGCCATACCATCGACCGGCTTCTTCCAATCCAAGAATCCATCGAAACAAGGAATTCGTCATCATCAGTGTCGTAAATCCAAACCGTCAAACCCCCTAGGATGCAAATGCCATGTGAATGAAACTCTCCATGTCCTCCAAACTGGTAGACGGTCGCCCCCACTAGCTTTCTTTTCTCGGTTGCTCTGCTCCTGCTGATGAGGACGGCGAGGCCATAGCCGGTGTCTCGATTGCAACTTCGGACTCGATAGTAGAATCAGTCGAACTGCTGCGGCTCATCGCTGGCATCCTCGTCAATGATGGCCGACGAGGTTGTTGCTGCTCGGTTGGACTCTGTACAGCCATCCCGCCGACCATGTGACCTAGCACCTTGTCTGATTGCTCTCCTTGAAACGGTAAACACAAAATCGTACTTCCTTCTCGAAAATGCTCACTCTTGTACTCAGACCAGAGCGGCGAAATGTAATCCTTTCTCGAGGTTGTCCTTGGAGTCTTGGGTTCTTGCATCATTTGCCAAAGGCCGATATCTGCTCCCACGTCTGTTTGTTTGATGCGTTACTGTCTGTTCGTTCGAGATGTTGCGAAAATACGGTCTCTTCGAAGTGACGGCTCTATATATACCATTCTTGTGAGCTCTTAAAGTATACCCACTAATGGTTTGCGAAAAAGCATCAGGAGATTGTCCATGCCAAGGTCCATGATATCTCAAGACTCCCACAGATGCTACCCCTCGATCCGATCGGCCATCAGTCGATTTATGCACGACACACCGAGCCATCAGATGCCTTCTGCGTCAAGACCCGGAATGTTGCTGCCGTGCGGCTGCTCTCCACACGACAAATGCCATGCATCGTATTTAATACGACTAGCAACTCTCAGCTGGCTCTTTAGCTGCGTCGCTTTCGATAGCCTCATCTAAGCAACACATGGCCACTCATTAATGCTGCCTCCACACGGCTAGGATGCAACTCGTCCTATGAGTATCGGAAGCCGCATATTCTAGAGCCGCCATTGTGACCCGTGTGTGTCGCACGACAGTATAGAGTTCTTAACGATGTCTGTAGGATTGTACATAAGACTTATGAGACACAGCCCTTCAAGCTTCAGCCCTTCTAGTGGCCTTCTTCGGACATGCATCTCAACTCGTTCTCCTAGCTCGTTGCTGGTCTGTTTCTGGCCTGGACTTATAGTTCTGTAGTCGTGAGCAGCCAGAGCACCACTCAACCCTCTGGATCTCAAATCACAAGTGCATTGGCGTCTGCTGCTGGTCCTGGAAGTACTACCTCCTTGGGTACTGTTATAGCTGAAGCTGGCAGCACTCTGGAAGGCATCATCTCTGACACCATTGCTCAACTCGCGAGATGGACCACTCTTATCCTTTTCCCCGAGCGTTATTATTCCTATGGCCGCTCACCTGCGATTTATCAAATTTACCAAACCCTGGATTAGACGATGCCGAAGCACATCAGCCAGCAGCAGAAGCTACCATGTTTCAGGGTGCTGTGGAAGGTCATGTGCTGGTCAAGAATATAAATCGCACTTCCACTCAAAAGCCCAAAGTCCTGTCGCTTTTCGGATACGATGCTCCCGGCGGAATCAACACATTCGCTACTGACTCGCAACTCTATCAACAACACACAAGCATTCACCAACGTAAAGCCCTATACTGACTTGGATGACCCGATCTACTCGGCACAAGTGCTTCCGGCCGGCTTCTCGGGTCCCGAGGTCGCTGTGAACTGAACATTGTACACTGGAGGCGGATCTGGTGCTATCACGCCTGTGTCTTCTATCTCTCCTGAAGATGCATTCCGTCATCAGGCATCTATCGATGGCACTATCTTGTGTACGGACTTTACCTCGCAAGACCCTGTGGTCAAAGACTCTGACATCTCATGCTTGGTGTTCATCAATTCTCAGTCCAGTGAAGGCTGGGACCGCAGTACCCTTGCAGATGTCTACTCTGACACGCTCGTAATCAATGTTGCTTCTCAATGCAAGAACACGATGGTCTTCATTCACAGCGCAGGCGTCCGTCTGGTTGACCTCTGGATCGAGCATCCAAATATCACCGCAGTCATCTTTGCCAATCTGCCAGGTCAGTACAGTGGCAATCCATTGACAGAGATTATGTATGGTCGTCAATCGCCATCTGGACGCCTTCCTTTCACAGCCGTCAAGAATGAGTCTGATTATCGTAGCCTGTTGAGACCGACAATACCTGACAGAACCAATCCTCAGTAATCACAGTCTGACTTGACTGAAGATCTATCTATCGATTACAGACGGTTCATCCAGAAAAACATCACGCCGCGTTTTGCTTTTGGTTATGCCCTGACATATTCGAGTTTTGACTACTCTTCACTAGAGATCTCGGTTGACGCGAGTGCTATTCGCTCATCTACACCTCCTGGCACAACGATAGGCATTGCTCCAGAAGGTGTTATGGTTGGGAAGAGTGTACTGGATATTCAGGTGCAGGGTGTCCTGTCTATTTATGAAGTCGTCGGCACAGTATAACATTGAACAAGTTGCGTCAAAAACTCCACCTGTCATTGCACTGTGAGATGCTCTGTGATTTGAAAAGAACTATATCATCGCTGTGTGCCCTGTTGGACCTTTTCCATGGTTGGTCGTTGGCCATGGGACCCTGCTCGAATATCCTCTAGCATCAATAACTTTACGGGCACACCAATCGTCAGATTACTGCACCATACTCAGTGCTGGGAATATCTGAACACTCGTAATCTTACTGGCTGGTGATTGCTCGTTGATCAGCAAATGCTAGCATGTGGAAACAGCATGGATAGCGCTTTATTCACGATGCAGCAGATCTTAGAGACTCAATGTGTTGTGTGGACAAGCAAACAAAAGCCCAAGAAACCGTCAAGGACTTGCAAATACCTCTCAAACAAGCAAAAGAGACTGGCATCATACATTGAAGAGAATTGCGTTCAAAGCAATAGATGGAATGTAGCAAGAAGTGCCAAAAGGAAT
>JALPCE010000347.1:0-23475 GCA_026538705.1 Aureobasidium sp. GC_Fusr_1 | reverse complement strand
TATAGTTCTAGCGAGTGTCGTATAATAGCTTAAATGGCACTAAAGCGACGATAGACAAAGTAGTAGTAGTAGGAGCTAAATTTAATAATACTCTATATACGTAGAGGGTCCCTATAGCTATTACGGTTTAACACTATAACTATGCTACGACCCTATCCTAGGCCGGCCGGCCGTTACGTAACGGCCGCTAAGGCTAGCTAGGAGACTTCCTAGCTAGCTTCCTACTACCTCTTTATTCCCTTATCTACGTCTTATTATATAGCTTAGACCCGTATCTACGTCTTACCTATTATATCCGACTCTGCCCCTTAATAAAATCTTTAATCTAAAAAGGTTATATATATATATAGTTTAACCATTATTTAACTAAAAAAGTCTTTATAGCCATGAATCTTTAACTAACTATAGCTTTTTAAGCTATATTCTTTTATTTAGCCTATCTATTAGTTTTATAACCTAATTATAAATAGCTTATTAAAATATTACTATTAATAATTTAGAGAATCTAAGAATAGTATAGAAATAGGTAAATATATAAGCTATAATGCATTATAATATAGAATCTATAGCGGTGCGCCTAAGTATAATTTAATGTTTCGCGGCTATGATTAGACGTTTCCCTATCTAGTGTAACGCCGGTTTATGCATAGAGCGTCGGGTAAATTAGATGGCCGCAAATAGAGGTCGCAACGTCTAATCACGGGGTTTTATGTGATTAAATATTAATTAGTCTGGTTCTACTAGATTATAGCAAGCATAAACTTAGCAACATAATTGAGCATTTCCCCAGCAGTCTTGCGATCAAGAAAGCCATCGTTAAAAGAAATAGACAAGCTAGTTGCACCCTTAAAACTATCCATACGGATGAGTCTAGTGATATCATTAGTCTAAGGTTACGCGCATCATGTGTGTATCTGTGCCATCTTCTCGATCGGCAATTTTCAGAACTTACATGTCGGGTCCATAAGTATCGAGCAGGAAAAGACAGGAATCTACTGCGAAGACCTCAACGCCGTCTGGAGACTCGATAGACGAGGGGACGTATTGGTCTATCACGCCGTCACTGACGAAAACCTGTGCAGCATATCAGTTGGTGTGACCAAAGTCTCCGCGGTCGTAGAATCACCCATACCGGAATGTTTGAACTCTTTGGGATTGGTGTCGCGCTGTTAAGCAATGTCAGCGATCGCCAGACTAGATATAGAATTGACGTACCTGCTGAGATAGGCAGCCAGGAAATGGTCCTTAGACGCATTGACAGCGATTTGGAAGTCTTTGCGCAACCAGTAGTCATAGCCTTCTTTGACGTATCTGCAGCCATGTACCAAGGTCTCCTTTACAGCGTCCAGGTCGTCCTCGTTCACGACCCAAGAGTGCAGATCTGGGAACTGGACGACTGCGCCTGCCTGGCAGGAACCATAGCGAGGTTCTGGGTCCTTTAGGTAACGCCTACCGTTGACAGGTAGTGGTGAACAGAGATGAATTGGACCATTCAGCTTAGTAGGCAGGGGCTGGATTTTGAGAAGAGCGAGCACCATTGCGATATGGCCTAGGTGAGAGATCGTGTATTGTGATCCAACTTGCGACTTAACCGCCTCGACTATAGCCAAGCTCTCGGCTACAGAAAAGGATACGAAGTCAGTCCTTGGAGTTCCGACTGTGTTCCTAATATTGAGGCCCCAGCTTGACTATGAGCAAGTCGTCAGTGTCTACTCGAAGCCGTGGATAGTTGTTCTGAACTTACATCCGATTTCATAAGCCCTGTGATGAACTCATCTGCTGTAGTACCATAGTCTTGACCGAGGTTCCCAACATCTATCTTCAGTGCATCGAGAAGAGGCTTGGCCATGTTCTTGATCTCCTCTCCCCATGGATAAAGTCCTGCTACCTTATTGGGGTTTTCCTTCTGAGCACAAGAAGAAGCAGTCTGCTGAAGGAGATCGCCAATGAATTGTCTCGAACTTATAGCATCCCAGAATATGTGATTGAATCGACATAGCATAATAATGCGAACACCTTGAGGTATTGGAGTTTGTAATGTGCTAACGTCTGTAGAGAGTGTGATCGAGATCGAGCTTCCATGTTCGGGCTTGGAAGTCCTCATTCGCGTCTGTTCGGTACGAAGCATATGACCATCTAGAGACCCTATGCGTATGGATACGGTACTCGCTGCCCATGTCTGAGCTATTAGAGCACTAGGTGGCGTGTACAGAATAGTTGGTGGTGTAGGCTTGTCCGCATCCCAGATAGCGGTCGCAGCGATCTCAGGGTGTTGGTAGCGAACATGAATCAGAGCGGAGGCAACGTGTTGATGCAAGTCTTCAAGAGTCAAGTCTGTTTGAGAGCTGAGGCTCAAGGTTGTGCTGAGGTAGTTGTCGTATTGTCCCTTTGCATTTTCATGTTTGAGTCCAACCCATTGCTCCGTGCCGACTGCAACACGTCGGGTGGAGTCGTTAGTCGGTGAGATTACCCATCTGTACTTGACCGGATCGAGGCAAGGAAGGTCGAAAGCTGAAGTCATGATGTGAATCGTGCGATCTGCAAAGTGCTTCACAAGTTTGACGGAAGATTGATGCAGCCTTTTATCGTATGTGCGTTGCGAGCTTGCAGCTAATCTGCCTGACGTCATGGCAGTTGTTCTGGGGGCACAAGATAGGGTATCTTGACATTTTTGGCAGGTGGTTCGGCGTCTTCAGCCACTCGAACCCCTGCATCTCAACTCGGCGGAAAGGTGGAAAGCTTTTTCTTAGCGCAAAAGTCAAACGGACCGGTCCATCAAGACAAGCCGGGGCCAAGTAGACTCGAATCTTGCATATCATCAACGGTAGGGGATGCACACCAATATAGTAATTGATTGTTGTACGTATCGCGGGCCCGGCGCACGGACACAAAGTCTGAACTTGAAGTCAGCACCCGGTCGATCGACGGGAAGTGATAAGGACGGATATGGAAGGTGCTGGCAATACATTCAATTCGCCAATTGTCATGTTATGATTCCCGCTCGCACCCCAAGACCCAGAGCATCGCTTTCCCCTCCTTCAACCACAGCCGATATGCTTCCACGCCCACCCTATGACGAAGAACTCTTGCCGGTCCAGGCAGCCATACCTCATTTTCCCATCAGTTTGGACCTAATGATCAAAGCCCACGATGATCCAGTTTCCGTATATGGTCAAGTGCCAACTGTGGAAGAAATGATCAAAGGTCGTTCAATTGAGCACAAGGATTATGAAATTCCAGGCTTCGAGACCAAGGATCCCAACATTACTCTGGCCATCTTCAATCCTGTCCTCTCCGAGTTGCCTCTATCATGCCGTCCATGTATATACTTTATCCATGGAGGTGGCATGGTCTTTTTGAATCGTTTTATCGGTATCGAGCAGCCTCTCGACTGGGTGGAGAAGACAGGTTGCATTCTGGTCAGCGTCGAATATCGACTGGGGCCAGAAAGCCAGCAACCTGCCTTGACTAACGATTGTTACGCGGGGCTTTGCTGGGTTCACGCCAACGCAGCAATGCTAAACATTGATGTCAAGCGAATCATGGTAGCGGGTCACAGCGGTGGCAGTGGCCTAGCAGCTGGCATAGCACTCATGGCGCGCGACAAAGCTGGCCCCCATATAAATGCTCAGCTACTCTCATGCCCAATGCTGGATGACCGCAACGAAACAATCAGCTGTCAACAATTCGAGAAAGGTGAACCTTGGGACAGGTTCAGTAACGTGATGGCATGGTCCGCAGTCCTAGGCGATAGGGCTGGTGGGCCGGACGTCAGCGAATATCACGCACCTGCCCGAGCGAAGAACTTTTCTGGACTACCTCCGGCTTACATCGATGTTGGAAGTGCAGAACTCTTTCGAGATGAAGCCGTGGCGTATGCCAGTGGTCTATGGGCGGCGGGTGTCCAGACTGAGCTTCATGTATGGCCGGGAGGCTTTCACGGCTTTGATGTGATGGCACCCAAGTCTCAACTCGCTGCACAGGCGGTGGCAACCAAGAACAAGTGGATGGAAAGAGTTTTGGCACCAAATCAATAAACATGTGATCGACTTGAACATTCTGTACACTGTGTATCGAAATTTCCTGCTATCGTCGAGATGCTCAAAATCATCAGACACGTATCAGACAGAAAATACAAGCATGCGGAAAAAACTATTTACAGCTGAGCGAACGTCTAAGTCAAAGATCCTGTATCTGTCGTAAATGTCTATCCTAATATATTGGACTATTGCTTAAACAACAATATCTACTGCTCTACGACAGTGTCTAGCCTCTGACCCTGCACCATTTCATAATATCTACCACGCTTCTCCATCAAAAAGTCATGACTGCCGACCTCTGCAATCTCACCCTGGTGCAAAACAAAGATGCGATCACAACGACGAACAGTACTTAGGCGGTGCGCGACCTGTATTGTCGTACGACCGTTCTTACGCGCCACAGCCTCAACAGCTTGCTGGACCTGCACCTCAGAAGTGCTGTCTAAAGATGAAGTCGCTTCGTCAAATAACAGTATATCAGGATCACGGATGAGAGCTCGAGCGATGGCAAGTCGTTGACGTTGGCCACCGCTCAAAGCGACACCGCGATTACCAATGAGCGTGTCGTAACCATCAGGAAGACTAGTAATGAATTCGTGGATATGTGCTGCTTCGCAGGCGGCGCGGACCCGTTGCACGACGGTATCCTTCTCTTGGCCTTGGCACTCCTCGAGACGAATATCTTGCAACCCGAGCAAGACATTGTCTCTGATTGTGCCTTGGAAGAGCGTTGATTCTTGGGAGACCAGGCCTGAACGCAATCGATGAGCGTGTATGTCAAGCTTGGTCAGCGGCTGTCCGTGGATGAAGATTCCACCGCCAGTAACATCGTAGAAACGTTCGATCAAGGAAATGATTGTGCTTTTGCCGCTGCCTGAAGCGCCGACGATCCCCACAGACTCGTTACGGTTGATTGATAGGCTGACTTTCGATAGCGCCTGACGAGATGATCTTGTGGCGTATTTGAAAGATACGTCTCTGAATTCGATCGATGGTTGCGCGTCTGCTAGGTATTCTGCAAGCTCCACGCCTGAAGATGCGCTGATCGAAGGCTGAGATGCACGAAGGTCGAGAATGTGGTTCATTGCCGAATGTGCCTTCGAAGTGTCTGTTGATAAAAAATCAGCGACTTCGAGGTGTGATCAGCGGGGACAACAAGGATATTTTACCTGAGGAAAACCCGAACAGAAAGCCTGCCGCGTGTGATCCCATCGTGATAGAGATGAAAGCGATGAAGAACGTCGTTACATCATATTTGCCTTCAGACAAGAGCTTTCCTCCATACCAGAAAGCCAGACCAGAGACAGCCAGCGACGCACTCTCACTAAAAGCGTAAAAGACCATGCTGATGATCTTCGCGCGCTTCTCTTGGCGCGTAGAATCAAGCAGTCTGCGAGCATAACCATCCAGAACCTTCTCTTCAAGCGTCAGGCTCGACACAGTGCGGATAGCACCAATAGCTTCAGTGGCGAAACGAGCGCATTCAAGATAGATCGCGCTCACACGGTCATGGTTTGTCATCTCGACTCGCATACGGAAATAACCCGAGCCAAACAAGACGGGCAAACCACCAACGACAACCACAAGGCCTAGTTGCCAGCCTACAGCGATTGAAAGAATGGTACAACTGGTGATATTGACGATCACCACAATGATCAGTGCGAGATTGGTGGACAGCAAAGTCTGAAGACGTTGTGAATGTGTTGATAATCTGCTGGCCATCTCGGCAGCACTGTGTGTACGAACGTCGAAGAAGCTGATATCCTGTCGCAACATGGCTCCGAAGTACTCGCGACGATGGTGTCTAGTCGCATGGAAAGCCGCAGTGGTCCAGAAGAATCCGACTCCAAGATAACAGAACAGTACTCCAAGTGCAAGAACAAAGTACATCAATGCCCAGAAGTCTCCACGCTTGACTAGTTCATGGCTAGGAGGCAGCTGTAAAGTCGGAATACTTTTTCCGAAGAGAACACCCTGAGCCGGAAACAGACCGCCACCGGCAATGGAAGATATGATACCGGCAAGATAAAGAGGTTGGACGGACTTTTGCTCCTTGACCATGATCATGTAGATGCACTTGAGCAGTGACATCTTCCGAGAGATATCTTGATCATCGTCGGGGATGTCTTCATCCTCGGGAGTATGTTGATGCGCTAGTATCGCGGAAGCCTCTTCAGATACATCCGACTCATCCAACATCTTGTTCGAGCAGGTTGTGGAATGCTCTTCGGCGGGCTCAACTTGACTGTTATTATCGACTTTCTGAGCTTGGACGAGCTTGAAGTAGGATCCTTGGAGCTTGAGTAACTCTTCATGTGTTCCTTGCTCGAGGGCTTTGCCTTGATGCAAGACCACAATCTTGTCAGCCTTCTGGACAGTAGAAAGCCTATGCGCAATCAAGATGGTGGTTCGTGACTCCGCAGCTCTATCGAGCGCCATCTGAACTCTCTTCTCGGCAAGAGGATCGAGGGCTGAAGTAGCCTCATCAAGCAGCAAGATTGGAGGGTTGGATACGATGCTTCGCGCGATCGCGATGCGTTGCTTTTGGCCACCACTTAGCCGACCGCCTCGCTCGCCAACCTCAGTGTCGTATTTGAGAGGCAGCTCTTGCACGAAATCATCGACGTAGGCTTTGATGCATGCTTCCCGCACGAGTTTGCGTTTGGTATCGTCGGGAAGATTCTGCAATGGCGTGTCACGCAGACCGTGAGCGATGTTGTTGTATATAGTATCGTTGAAGAGCACAGGCTCTTGCTGGACAAGTCCGATCTGCTTACGGAGCCAGCCGACGTTGAGTGTATCGATCTGATGGCCGCCGAGCGATATGGAACCCGATAAAGGGTCGAACCAACGTTCCACCAGTCCTACAAGCGTGCTCTTGCCAGAGCCGGACGCGCCGACTAGAGCTGTAGTCTTTCCGCGTTCGAAGTCGAGACTGATGTGGTCCAGTACTTTAATGGTCGGCCGACTTGGGTATGAGAAGACGATGTCGCGCAATTGAAGTGATGGTTCGTAATCTTGCAGTGTCTCACCTGTCACTGCCAACGAATCGATCTTGGAAGGGCGATCTATCACTCCGAACATACCCTTAGCAGCTGCCGAGGCACGTGTGAATGCACCAAATCCAGGTGCGACATCTGAGGCAGCTTGAGTACCTAAAAGGACTGCCAGCAAGACGCTAATCTGTAGTATAAGCTGATGAAGAAGCCAAAGGTCCTTAGGGTGGAGGGCACCGCTGACTTACATTATGACATCTCCTCCACTGGCAATCTTCCCCTCGTTGAGTAGCTTGATACCGTAGTACCAGGCAAGCGAATAACCACAGAAAGTGGTGAAAAACTCAACGCTCCATTGTACACCGATGATGGGACCTTTCTTGAGGCCAAGCTCCTGCGCCTCTGCGAGGGAACCGTCGTATTTACGAACCATCTTCTTTTGAGCACCGAATGCTGTGATAACACGAATGGTGCTGAGTGCTTCTTCTACCAGTCCGCCCGCGTTGTTGTATATCTCCATGATTCTAGCCTCAATCTTTGCATCTGTATTCTTGTCAGCCTCATGGATACACGATTAGGGAACTCGAGCCTACCCAGACTGAACGTAAAATAGAAGCCAGTGAAAAGCGCGGGCAATGTAGTCGCGGTCACCAAGGTTAAGGCCCACTGCCTGGAAAAAGCAACAGCGAAGGCCGCGATAAACATGGTGATGGCTTGGATCAGGGCTCCAACCTTTTCGGTGCTCCCGCTCTCGACCATATCTGCATTGTTCGAGATGGTTGCCGCGACAGAACCAGGCGAACATGTGTCTAAGTATGCTACCTCTTGTCGGAGAAGTGATCTGATGTAGTTTAGGCGAAGGACGCTGACAGTTCGAATGCCAGAGATTCCAAAACAGATCGAGTAGACATAAACCAGCACAAAACGGCCAACGAAGAGGTAGACAAACCAGAGAGCGTTGCGGCAAATTGAATGATAAAGATGATGGGCTGGAGTGTGTCCCGCGCTGTAATTGTTGAAATCGTTGACCGAGGAGCCAAAGACCAAAGTCATCAAAGGCAATGCAGTGCCAGATCCGATCGCGCAGACCAGACCGATGCCCCTTAGAAGATGATCACATGGCGTCGAATAAAGCCAGTGCACCCTGAAGAAAGAGTACAGAGATCCACTCTGTTCCTTTTCGTCGGCAGTCGCACTCACTGCATCAGATGCGCCGTCCTTCGAGGGGAAGACACCCTCATCTTTGTTCATTGGGTCATGAAGAGATTTGCGCGTTTCGTGCGCAATCTCCAAATCGAAGTTGCCCGGCGGCTCCATTACGGAATAGGTGAGAGATGGAACTTTTGTTTGTCGTCAGGGTTGGATGAGATGGAGTGAGACTGGGCGAGACAAAGAGCGTTTTTATGGTATGCGAATATGAAAACATCTGCAAGGTCTTAACCACACTGGAAGTGTCACTCCGGGCAATGTTGCTATGAGTCATCAGACCGGATCTGATACCCTCTGATTAGGTAGTCCGTATCTAAAGCCCAGGGCCCGGAACTGTGATGTGCGCGACACGTGAGGGCGAAAATTGGCGACTTGCTTCGGGTGATTGGTAGATAGCACTGCTAGGGCAACGTAGCAGACTATGAGAATGAGGGGAAAAGGGCACGAACTAACTTTTGCAAAGTCAAAATCGAACTCCTAGACCTCCTGACGGAAGCGTTAGTCGCTATTGTCATAATAGGAAGGTTGACAGCGCGCTGATCCGGAAGATATCGCCTGGCTCAAGCGATAACCTGAGCCGGGGTATCCGGGGAAAATCAAGCGTGTGGCTTGCGAAGCTTCGTATTGCTTATCTATGGATCCGCAAAGGAAGCATTCTCGGCTATTGAAGTGCTGATGCGTGACTTGCACGAGTGGCGCTCAGCCACGCACCCTGGGCAACCATCTGATATCTGGATGATCGAATGAGGAAGTGCTAAGCATATCAACATGCGGCCGTAAGATCCTGACCAGGTTCATACGGAACACTTGGTCCGAAGCTTTTCAGCTCTAACTCGCGGGATGGACCGGGAGCAAAGTCCTGAGCTTATCTCTGCAGCCGCCTCTACCACATCAGACTTTATGGGATCGTGAATGTGGCTTGTATCACGACAATCCTGAGCAATCAAGGCGCCTCCTGTTGGGTCATCCAAAATAAGCAGGTGTGATTGCTCACGGGCTGTGATGGGGAACCATCACTGTGGCATATAACATTCGCTCATGGTATCGCAAGCAAGACGGCAGACCAATTTTTTCTTCGTTGCATACTCGATCAACATGACCAGCGAGACTTTTCCCACGCGTTCTTATCTCGATTCTGTGTTGCGTTTTCTCGATACAATATCCTATAATGACATCAATTATACTGCCAAAGACCGTGTGGACAGGCTTCATCATGCCTATGTTGCTACCGCAAATCATTTTGCGCAGCCCCTCCAGCAGAAACTGATCAAGGCCAGCCCCAGAAGGTTGCAAGCATCTATTCAAACCATTGTAGCAATGGTGGTCTACAGCTGGGCTAAGGTCTCGCCCGAAGTCATGGCCGACCTGAGCATTCATTATACGTACATGCTCATTCTTGATGATAGCAAAGATGATCCAGACACGACCATGAAGACATTCTATAATGATCTGCTTGCTGGCAAAACACAGCAGCATCCTTGGTGGCGCATGGTCAACGAGCAGTTCCCGACTGTACTTAGACACTTTGGTCCATTCTGCTCCCTGAATCTGGTCCGAAGCACTACCGACTGTAAGTTTTTATGATCATGAGTATAGGAGATATCACCATGACTAAGTGCCACCACAGTCTTCCAGGGTTGTTGGATCGAGCAACACAACTTTCAAGGCTATATTGGCTCGTACGACTATCCAACATTCTTGCGTCGTCTCAATGGACTTGGCCACTGTGTCGGTGCCTCTCTCTTTCCCAAAGCAAACTTTGATGAGAGTGAACTCTTCACCGAGATTACGACCGTCATAGCCCAAATGGAGAATTGGATGGTCTTCGTCAACGATCTCCTATCATTCTTCAAGGAGTTCGATGAGCCTCGTGACCAAACTTCATTGGTCAACAACTATGTCAGCTGTTACGGTCTTACAGTTGATGAAGCTCTGGACAAGCTGACCCGAGATTGCGTCGTGGACTCCGAGCAGTTGATGACCGTATTTCAAGACAAAAATCCGAAGCTGGTGGACACTCTGCTGTCTTTCTGCCAAGGGTACGTAACCTGGCATCTCTGTGACCCTCGCTATCGTCTACATGAGTTTGCCAAGCAAGTACGGGATGACAGCGCTGGAGAGAGACTCCGCGCTTACCAGAAGGGCGCCGCCGATGTTGGAGCTGTTGATTCAGGTCTTTGGGCGTATCCGCTCGTGCAAGAGTTGACAAACCAGGCTTGCTCCGCAGACCCTGGAATTTCTCCACAGCGATTTGCCGATTTCCCCCAGCTTGAAGTCATACTTCCTCAGACTCTTATTGGAACTGCTCATGGACTTAGTCCACAGATGAGCACAGTTGTCGGGGTTGGGGCATCTTCTTGATTCTTTCGGAGTGGACATGATAATGGTGATGGAGTTCTCACATATAGCTTCCAATTAATCTTACTGTTTCTGATTTCGCAAGGTCTATCGTGTGGCTTCTCCAAATTGTCGACATGGAGATGTGAACAGGGTTCTTTTGGAGTGGAACGACACAAAACAGCTCTGCAAGAATCGAGGCCTTGCGTTTGACTTATGTGTGCAGCCATGTCGCCTACTGTTGCTTCTGTGCGTCACCCTGCGAGACAGCAGAGGAGCAGACGACTGGCCAACTAACTAGGTACTGGAGGAAAGATAGACAAATGTCTGTGGTTTCGATCAAACTATCTACACCCTCTGTCATTTCCCACGACACACTTTGTCAAATTTCGACACTCGAATCATGCTGTGGGCCTCTGCAACTTATTGACTACCTTTACTTCAACTTCGCCCTGTCCAGGCCCTTTGCCCTTGACAATCTCGGGCTGACCAACGATCAAGATCCTACTGATCTGTACGTCCTTGAGGCTTGTGTTGTACAGTTCCATATCGTAGTTGCGCACGATTCGCGCGAATGTCAGATACAATTCGGCGTGAGCCAAACTAGCCCGATCAGTCTTTTGTGTCGCACCTGCAAATTTGCACTTACCCTATTCCGAGACACTGTCTGGAGCCTTTGGTGAAACTAACAAGATAGTTGTTCAAGGGGAACTTCTGTTCAGCTGCTATGATCCATCTCTCAGGATCGAATCTGTAAGGTTCTGGGTATATGCTAGGATTCGTGTGCACAAAATACGTCGACTGACTGATCGGATACTGAAGGTACTGCGTCAGCAAGATATTTGCCTATTCGCATGCAAAACATACGCCTGGGGGGATTTCAAAGTTCTGGTACGTCACAGTCTCCTCGGTGGCGACTCGTGGCAGGCGTGTCAGAGGACCGAAAGCCAATCTGATGCTTTCCTTGACCACTCCGGTCTGTACACAGTCAGCATATGAGACATAAGGCTTTCGTTAGATCACTGACCAAGTACGGAAGAGATTCCAGATGCTGGAGAGTCAAAGACTCATCCGGCATGTCCTGGAGGAACCCAAGCTCAGATCGAATCCTCTCAATCATTCTAGTGTCGCACAAAAGATAGTACATCCCGACGGCCAGAGTACGGGACGAAGTTTCCGTGCCAGCAAATATAACGACTTGCCCCTCATCAACAAGGCGATTCAGAGATCTCTCAGAGGCCGGAATCTTGTCGTCCTCCAAAGCTTCGACGATGACCGACTTCTGCTCAAGTTTCTCGTCAACTGCTGATGCTCGCTGAACAGTAGACTTGATGTCTTCCTGCAAGAGGAGGAGATCTGCAACAGCTGGTAGAATAAGTCTGATCACTGGGTTGGGCAGTTCTTTCAGATACTTGATCAGGCAAGGAACGAATCTAGTTATATGGAAAATGGTCGAAACTCCTTGGAAAGCATCGCGAATATTGCATCGCATGTCTGGAATGTTAATGTAGTCGTAGTGGTGGCCGAAAAACCGCTTGGTGATGATATCAGCTGTCATCGCAGAAAAGCCTTTGTCAAGCGAGATTGCGTTGCCAGTCTGAAGAGCTTCATCGATACGACCGCAAAGAGCAGTGATTCTTTCATGGATCAATGGCTCCATGCTGACGATAGAACGCTTGGAAAAGTATGGGTTCAGGTAACCACGGCGAGATCGGTGATGTACATGGTCCACAGTCGCGGCGACTGAAGTCGGAACTCCGAATCCAGCAACAGTAGAGACGTCTTTGTTGACCTTTCGCACTCCACCAGTGTAGATAGATTGGTAGAATTCTGGATCATCGATGTGGATTTCGTTGGGATTGATGCGAACAATTGGCCCTCGATTCTTCGTCAGCGACCGTCCTGTCTTTTCTTTCCATTTCTAGTACCATATTGATCGTGCATCTTGCGAATCTCCCACAGATAGGTTCCACCTTTGACGACATCATAATAGAAGTCGTAGATTGAACAAATTCCAGCAAGCTTCGGGCCAGGTATCTTGCGCAACGGATGTAAGAACAGGTTGTAAATGCATCTTGTGACCAAATATATGACAGCGAACATCAACAAGGTGTATAGAGCTACACCCATAGACATTTTGGTGGCGTGGATGCTTGAATTATCACTTTCAATAAAGTAAACAAGGACTTTACAGTGAGTAAGGATTGAGGATGGTCCGGAGATATAGAGACTGGACAAACCATCGCTCGTCGGAGAACTTATTTTCCTCGAGCAAGACAGTTGTGTGATGGTATCTCAGCGATGCCTCCCACGTAGCCGTAATTCCGGAAGTATGAGCTCCTGCATGTCGTACCTTCCCAATAGCGACTAACGCGTCTATGTTATCGTAGCCAATTATGCTTGCCTCGGAGAGGTTTGCCTTGCGCGGGATGGTATCTGCGACCATGGCGCCCCGTTATTGCAGACAAGAAATAATGAACCCCAGGGTGGGATTGGTGAGCGCTATTAGGGCTCGCTTCCATGATGCCTTATCGTTGAGTCTGCACAGAGTGCGTCGTGTGGCGTTTATCCTCCAGGGTCGCCAATGGAAATGATGTCGTGATAAGCTTTCCAAGCCAACGTGTTCAGTTGCCGAGCACTGTACTTGACTCCAGCGCTAATAATTTAGGTTGAGGATCAGACGACTATCGCACGTCCGTGCCAGGCTCTCTCACCTGCCAAGTAAGGACGCGGATCGGCACGAGTTGTGGTATTCGGTAAAAAATCCATCCTCCGGGCTACCAGCAGATACGGGGGGAGCATTTGATAAGCACAGATTCACTCTGCGTAGATGATTCCAGCGACTACTCCTCATCATTTGTCTCCAAGCATATCTGCCTGCTGCTATCTGTCTCAACTTGCTTGTTGATTGCGTTCCATTCAATTTGTTCACCTCTTCATCTTTCCCGTTCCGACACCAGAACTTCCAAGCATCCTATGGCATACACCATAAAGGAAGATGTCTTCCTTCTCGGCTCCTCTGCTGTCCAGACTTTGCCATCCATTTCAGTCATCCTCACCTTGATCCTCTGTGCTGTCTTGGGCAAATTCGCCACGACCTTTGGTTCTCGTGACGATGTTGCAAAGTTTCCACTGGTCAATGGCAAGAAATGGTGGCAACTGACAGCATCCAAACAGAAGCAGAACTACTGCGACAATGCCAAAGAGCTCATTGATAATGCACTCAAGAACGTGAGCTGCCACCATGGGATGCTTGCAGAATAAGGTCAGTGCTGACTCTGGAGGATGATTAGATCGGAAACGCTGTACGTCTCCAAACAGACAACGGTATCGAGTTGCTACTCTCCGCGGACTATGCAAATGATGTTGGGAGCAACGAGAACTTGGACCATGGTGCTACTGTTCAAGAGGTGGTGAATAATGTCACAATGATGCCAAACAATTACTGATCCTGATTCAGGACTTTCATGCCAGTATCCCTGGATTTGAGCCATGGCGACAGGGCTCTTTCAGTGATCGCGTTTTCCACAATGCTATCAAGGAAAACATGACCAAAGATCTTGCAAAGCTTAACGTTCCACTTTCTGAAGAGACGGGGGTAGCACTCAAAACCCATTTCACAGATGACGGCGGTAAGATGACTTGAAGGATCGAACATCTGGGCACCTACTGATTCATAACTGACAGATTGGCACGAGATCGACCTCAAAACATCAATCTTCAAGATTATCTCTCAGTTGTCGTCCAGGATTTTCCTCGGGGAGGAGCTCTGCCGCAACGAAGATTGGCTCCAGATCACTGTCGAGTATACCAAAGACGCCATGATTGCTGCTCAAGATCTTCGTCAATGGCCGAAGCTGCTTCGTCGATACGTTCATTGGTTCTTGCCCAGTTGCAAGACTGTTCGTAAAGAGCTGAAAAAGTCCTCTGAACTCGTAAACCCTGTTTTAGAGCGAAGACGTAAGGATAAGGATGCACATATCAAGCAAGGTCTGGATCCTAAAGTCTATCTTGACGCTATGGAGTGGATGGAACAGTCAGCATCCGGACGGCCTTATGATCCGGTGATTTCCCAGATCATGTTGGCGATCGCGGCAAACTTTTCGGGCTCTGATTCTCTGAGCACTGTCATTCTGTTCCTCTGCGAACAGCCAGAACTGGTCGAGGAACTGCGGCACGAGATCATCACCGTTATGACTGAGTGCAAGTGGGACAAGTCCACGATCTACAAGCTCAGACTTATGGACAGTGTCCTCAAGGAGAGTCAGCGCATGAAACCCGCAGCCGTCGGTGAGTGTTGAAGACTAGGCGTGGATAAGACTTCCTGCTGACGATCGACATAGCTGTTATGCGCCGCCTCGCAATGGAGGACACCAAGCTTCATGATGGGACATTTCTGAAGAAAGGAACCAAATTGATGATCGCAACCCACAAATCCTGGGATGATTCTGTATATTCCAATGCTGGCAAGTTCGACGGTCGACGCTTCCTGCGAATCCGCGAACAGGGTCAAGAGACTGCCCAATTCGTTTCTACTGGGCCTGAGTCGCTTGGATTTGGCCACGGGAAGCACAGCTGTCCAGGACGTTTCTTCGCTGCCAACGAGCTTAAGATCGCCCTAACGCATTTTTTGCTCAAGTACGACTTCAGGCTGATGGCCGATGGTCGCTATGAGCCACAGTTCCAGGGATTGTTTTGGTATGTGAATGATGACGCCAAGATTGAGATCAGAAGACGGCAGGAGGAGATTTCACTGTAAGAAGGGATAGGGCCGTTAGAGAAGATACAGCAATCACATTGAAAATACGTCTCGTAGTTCCGCGTGTGATATTCTTCGATGGATTTTTTTTCATATCCTCCAAAGCGATCATATGTCAAGTGTCTCTGGTCCAGGCGGGCACGCTCAATGCTATCAGCTTTCGTCCCACTCTCTACTACGACTTCTTGCGCAAAGCGTCTTGGGAACAAGCTAATACGTTGTGGGACCTCATTTAACCCCCAATTCCTCGGAGGTGATATATGATTATCTCGGATGAGGCATTTACGATGACCTATTCCTTCACCACTTCATAAGCCAAATCCCTCCTGGAAACACCACCTTAATGTGGTAAAGACGGCCGATGAAGGATGCGCCCGAATCTGACTTGAGAGTTTGATAACAAATAGTCTAAAAGTTGAGAGGCACGGGATCATCCGCATGGTCTGTGGGCTAGTGGGGGGACGGCGCGGTTGAAGCTTGACGTGACTTCAGAGCTTAAGCGCAAGCCGCTCAGACCCCCAATCCTTCGATTGGCATGCTACATCTTTATCTTGTATGATTACTGGTTTGTGCGCCTCAGCACTATCGGGAGTCTCTTGTGAGACGTACCCAGTCGAGATCGTCTTCAACAGGCCGGCCGACTCCGTGTTGCCTCGCCCCATTCCCACATCCCGATGGGGAAGGTCTGGATAGGGGCTTCCTCCCGGTCCATCTCCATGTCGCGTCGGTATCAAGAACTCAAGGTCATCTCACCATAGCTCCGACCTATCACTTCGACACAGATAATCGGATCAACAGCTGATAGTATTGTTGAAACCCTGAATTATACAGGTCCCGTCTTTTGTCTTCTTGTTCCTCATTGAGATCCTCAGTTCCCACATCATTACATCTTTTCTGATTCACTCTCAGCAATGGCCAAAGCTCACAAAGTGGTCTGCAGCGAGACCGACCTTGCACAAATTGCATTGTGGAATTCCAAGCTCCACGCGTCCGTTGAAGAGTGTGTTCACTGGCATTTCGAGCGGCAGGCAATCTCTCAACCAGAAGCACAAGCTGTCTGCGGCTGGGATGCGGATTTCACTTATTGTCAGTTAGATGATCTCTCGGGTCGTCTAGCTACGATTCTATCGGTCCAGTACAACATTGGTCCCGAGGTCATCGTGCCCATATGCTTCGCCAAGTCTGCCTACACGATCGTAGCAATGTTGGCTATCTTGCGCGCTGGAGGGGCATACAGTCCTATAGACCCAGCCTATCCAATCGACCGCATCCAGGATATCCTCCACAAGTCAAAAGCGAAGGTCATCGTTTGCTCACCGGAGAACGCGAGTCTCTTCACCAATGTAGTGCAGGATATTGTGCAGGTCTCAAAATCCAATCTGGTAGCCTTGCCAGCCAACAGTTTCAACAACCCAAAAGTATGCCCATCGAACGCATGCAATGTCATGTTCACATCTGGAAGCACCGGTCAGCCTAAAGGCATCGTGCTGGAGCACAGACAGCTATGCAAAGTCTTCCACGAGCACGGCAGAACATCTGGGTTCCGGAAAGGCATCCGCGCTCTCCAGTTCTCTGCTTACACCTTCGATGTCTGCAACTCGGAGATCTTCGAAACACTCTTCCATGGTGGTACAGTGTGCGTGCCATCTGACGAAGATCGTATGAACGACATCTCTGGCTTCATCTTCAGGAACCAAGTGGAGTGGTGCAGCATCACGCCTTCTCTGGCTAGTATCCTTGACCCGAAAGAGATACCTAGTCTGAAGGTCATCGGAATTGGAGGTGAAGAGGTCAGCAAGCATGTCCTCGAGCATTGGAAAGATCATGCTCGGGTAATCATTACTTATGGTCCGGCGGAGTGTACTATTTACACATCCATCATCGAGTATCAATCCGAGATCGATGCTGGCACCATTGGAATCGGTCATGGTGCCTTGCTCTGGATAGTAGACGCGCATGATCACGATGCTCTACTCCCCATCGGGGCTGTCGGAGAACTTCTTATCGAGGGTCCGATCGTCGCCCGCGAATATCTGGGCGATCCTGATCTCACGAAGAAGTCTTTCGTCAAGTATCCAATGTGGAGATCAGGCGTAGGTCCGATTGGCAGCCCGACTCGCTTCTACAAAACAGGAGACCTGGTGAAATATGACTCCAATGGCTCTATCCGCTTTGTGTGCCGTAAAGATACTCAAGCTAAGCTGAATGGCCAGCGAATGGAGCTAGGGGACGTCGAGCATCATCTAAATCGTGCCTTCCCAGTATCGAAGCATATCGCATCCACCATCATCAGGCCCTCCTGTTCCAATAGTCAGGGCGTTCTTGCTGCTTTTATAGAGGTCGAGGACCCTCATCGAGTCGAGACAGAAATTCTTACAGAGCACATGAGAACTGCCAAGTGGCTGTACGATGTACAAGCTGCCCAGCGATATCTGCAAAACTCGCTCCCAACCTTCATGGTACCGTCGATCTTCATCCCCATATCAAGCATGCCACTCAACGCTTCCTGGAAGGTCGATCGCGCGAAATTACAAACTCTAGGTACTTCGATCACTTTCACGCAGCTTCGCCCACATGAGGCTCTCGACTCCGGATACACTTCTGTGGAAGAGAACATGCCAGAGATAATGCGTTCATTACGAGACCTGTGGGCCATTGTGCTCAGCGCGGACTACCAAGTAATCAAATGCCACCATAACTTCTTTCACCTTGGCGGCGATTCTGTAAGGGCAATGCGACTTGTCAGTTTGGCCCGTAGTGAATTACTTGGTCTTACAGTCAAGGATATATTCAAGTATCCCTGCCTCCAAGATCAAGCGGAAAGAGTGACAAGGCAGCTGGAATATTTGGATGGGAGCGACGGGCACATGCCATTCTCCTTGCTTGATGCAAGGACTGATCTTTTGACACTGAAAGAGCAAGCCGCAGCCCTTGCAAACATCCCCGTGTCACAGATACAGGACATGTTCCCTTGTACCGCTCTACAACAAGGCTTGATCGCAACGACAGTACTTCGTTCAGGCGAATATGTTGCTAGGAGTGTTCTGAAGCTTCGGCATTCTGTGGATCTTGTACTGTTCCAAGCTGCGTGTGAGCAAGTGACTAGGGACTTCCCGATACTACGAACACTTGTGATTGACCTTCCAGATCACGGTTTGACTCAAGTCGTTGTTCAGGAGACCAAGTCAACAGACCTTTCTAACAACACCGTATCGGCGATGACTCTGGGTATCCCATTGTCTACTTTCGAGGTTGCTAATAGGAAAGATGGAGCGAGACACTTCATATGGACGATACATCATGCACTTTATGACGGATGGACGGTCAATCTTGTATTTCAAGCGCTCCGTCAAGCGTACCTAGAGCAACGAATTGTGGTCTCACCATCCTTCAATGTATACGTTGCACAAACAATGAAACAGGATTCGGCGGCGGCGGAAGACTTCTGGCATAGGCAGTTCACTGGAGGAGAGGGTTCAAGTGTGTTCCCACCGCTTCCAACTTCCCACTCCCCATTCGCCGATCATCGTCATCAGCACCAGATCACTGGACTCAAGTGGCCCAAGATCGGTATCACTGCTGCAACGATACTACGCACTACGTGGAGTACGATTCAAGCTTCTCATACAGGCTCCAATGACATAGTCTTCGGAGCCACTGTCACAGGTCGCCAGGCGGCGATCCCGGGCATAGAGTATTTAGCTGGCCCCACCATTGCAACTTTGCCACTGAGAGTGATACTGGATATGCAACAGAGTATCAGGAGTCTAGCAGAGACCTTACAAGCACAGATGCTCGACACCATGCCGTTTGAGCAGATGGGACTACAGAACATTGGAAAGGTGTCTGCAGAAGGCCAGCGTGCCTGTCAGTTTCAGACCTTGCTGATTGTCCAGCCAGAATCCTCGCTCGCGTATTGTCAGAAAGAGATATTCGACCTCGACTCGCAAGACACAATTGATGGATTTGTGCACGAGGTCAAGGAGTACGCCCTCGTCCTTGATTGCCAACTCGAAGAAACTGGAGTTGTACTCCGTATCAGCTTTGACGCCGGCGTGTTCCAAAGTGCTCAAATACAGAGATTAGCTTCTCAATTCGAGCATGTTCTTCGTCAAATCTGCAATGTCGCGCTCCTGGAGTCTAAGCTGTGCGACATTGAAATGACAACGCAAAGTGATCTGGATACTATCTGGACCTGGAACGGGTCTATGCCTGAGACTGTCGATGTATGCGTGCATGATCTTATTAGCGCGACAGCGAGGCGATACCCCAAGGCCGTTGCCATCCACGCTTGGGATGGCGAGATGAGCTATCAGCAACTTGATGAACTTTCAACCCATCTAGCAGTCAAATTGCAAGATGATGGCGTACAGGTGAACTCAATAGTGCCGTTACTATTCGAGAAGTCTCTCTGGCTTCCTGTAACCATATTAGCGGTAGCCAAAGCAGGTGCGGCGTCTGTCCTGCTGGATGTGAACCAGCCGAGACAAAGACTGAACATTATCCTGGACCAAATTAAGCCGCATCTCGCTCTAACTTCTGCTCTGATGGAACATGACAGCCTGGTCTGTGACAAGGCCTTCTTCCGCATGGCAGTATCAAGGGAATTCCTCTTGAGCTTGCCATACAACAAAAGTCGGCTTCACCAACTTCCTACAGTGGTGCCGTCCAGTCTGCTTTACGTTGTGTTCACCTCCGGCAGCACAGGTGTCCCGAAAGGAGTCAAAATCTCGCACAGAAATCTTGCTTCTATGCTCAAACACCAGAGTGATTTTGTCAACTATGGTCCTGGAGAAAGAGTCTACGACTTCGCTTCATACGCTTTCGACATATCTTGGTCCAACATGATACACACTCTCAGTTACGGAGGATGCTTATGCATACCCTCTGAAGATGAACGAAAAAACGACTTGGCAGGGTCAATCAACAGATTTGGTGCGACTGTCGTAGACATCACGCCCACCGCCTTGAGGTTGCTCAGCTCTAAGATGACACCATCTTTGAAGACAATCATCCTCGCTGGCGAGCCCGCGAGGAAAGAGGACCTAGACCTTTGGACCCCCAACGCTCAAATGAAGCTGATGTATGGTCCAGCAGAGTGTACACCGTTGTCAACAGGTTGTCTGGCAACCAGCGATATCAGAGTACCAACGAACATTGGGAAGGGCCAAGGCGCCAACACATGGGTCGTTGATCCAGTTCGCCAGTGTCTTGCACCGATTGGCGTCGTTGGCGAGCTTTGTATCGAGGGTCCTGGAGTGGGCCTTGGCTATTATGACGATGACATAAAAACCACTTCAGCGTTTGTCAAAGACCCAGACTGGCTCCTGAAAGGCAGTAGTCTAACTCCAGGTCGCACGGGCCGTGTTTACAAGACCCGTGATCTGGTCCGATATGATGAGGAGGGCAGACTGGAGTTCATGGGCCGCCTTGACAACCAAGTGAAGATACGGGGACAGCGAATCGAGCCGGGCGAGGTTGAGCACCACATACAAAGATACCTCGCAAACTCAGAGCATCAAACTTCCGTGGTCGTCGAGGCAGTTCCCAAGGCTGTTTCTGACGAGTGCATCCTTGTCGCTTTCATCGTATTCACTAATAGTTCCAAAGGACAGCAGCAAGTGGCATTCGGCAATATGGTTTCAGATCTGAGAAACCAGCTTTGCATTTCGCTACCCAACTATATGGTGCCCTCTGAATATGTTCTACTGGACGAGCTACCAATGACTTCGACCGGGAAGGCAGACCGAAGACGTCTGCGTGAGCACTACATCGAACACATAACACGCGATTCAAGATTGATTCAGGAACCTAGACAAGAACCCATAACTGCTCTTGAGATACGACTGCGCGCCCTCTGGGCCACCATTTTGCGGCTGGATAACGATCATATCGGCACTCAAGACAATTTCGTCGAATTGGGTGGAGATTCGATCCAAGCTATGCGTTTGGTGGCGTTGTCCCGCGACCATGGACTTAAGATGACCGTCGCTGAAGTGTTTGGAAGTCTTACGCTTCGCGAAATGGCCGGTCGTTTGAGTGAAGAAGAGCAAGCCAATTATTCAGATCCATCATCCTTCAGCCTGCTCGGGCTCAGTCCCAAGGAAGTCCAAGATTTGATTACAGACGACATCTCGCAAAGACTTGGATTCCCTAGCGGGAACATCGCAGATATACTGCCTGCGAATGCTGTTCAAGCCCTTTGTGTGGACGCAGCCACTCGCGACCCAGCTCAAGGATGTTTCATTTTTCATCTCGACATCCCATCAACGGTCAATCTTGATCGTGTCGTGTACTTGGCCCGTTCGCTGTGGGATCATCTGGATATACTGCGGACTGTCTTCGTTCCTCACGGTGATCAGTTGCTACAAGTTGTAACGAAAGATATAGCCGCTGCTGTAATCATTCACGAGCTACCGGATGATAGCGACCTTGACACTTTCGCAAGCACTGTTTTCGAGCCCGCCGTACGCGAGCCTTTGCGCTTTGGGCACACATATATCAAGTTCTTTGTCATTCACAAGCCGGACCGCCCAACGCGACTTGGTTTCCGAGTATCGCACGGTCACTTCGACGGCGTGAGTTTGGTTCCCCTGCTCAAATGTCTGGCTGAAGGTCTTCAACATGGTAGAATGACGCCAGTGGCCAGGTTCGCTGGTTACATTCGCCACGTGCAAGAGACCGAGCAGAAAACGCTTGCACATTGGCGCAACGTCTTTCGAGGTTCAAGCGCTCTCAGTCTTCCACCGACAGGAAAGCCAAGCAGAATCTTCTCTACAGTCAAGAGAATACCTTCACCACCATCCTTGTCTGGTTTCACTCCCGCTAACGTGTTTACGGCTTTGTGCATACAAGTCCTGGCAGGACTTTATGACAGGTGTGATGTTGTGACTACCTTGACAACATCAGGTCGCACAATGTTGCCATCAGCATTATCAGAGGTCGTCGGACCATGTCTCAATCAAGTGCCACTACGAGTAGCATTGAACGCCACAAGAGACTTCACGCACACACTTAGAGCTACACGAGCGACACAACTGGCGGTTCTTACCGCAGAGACAGGAACAATTCGTCCTATCTGGCCGACGTGTGCAAAGGAATGGGTGGTAGAAGACAGGAAGTTGACGTTCACGGTGCAGTATCAGAACGTCGGTTTGCCGAGTATTGATCTGTTAGGAGACGGTATCAAGACAAACTTAAACGTGTATGGGCCAGAAAGCGTGTGGGATCACTCGGAAGAAGTCTGGATTATCGCCAGACCTGATGGTAAGGCTTGGAATGTTACATTAAGTGCAAACAAGTCGAATTTTTCTAGAAAGGCATTAGAAAAGATTGCAAATGGTTTAGAAAACATTATAGGGTTAATATAGGCTAGTATAGATATTATATAAAAGACTTCTTGATAATTTTTCCTCATATATACTATGTTATTAGTAGATTAGGGTTAAGAGTTAAGCATAGTGTAAAGGTATAAGGTATATAGCAACGTATGAATCACTCTTAGACAATCGGTTGTCTATAGTCGAAGCTATTCGTTGCTCCGTTTCCGGTATCGTGAGATTTCCTCCTATGTGTAAGCATGCGCCCCGCAACGGGAACGCCGGCTTGACACAAGGATCATGAGTCGACAGGTCATCGTACCGGATGAGGAGGAGAGAGTACTGGCCAGAGGGCACACCCTACAGTCTTAAAGAGATATCCACCGACACACAGAAAACCGTCGCCGCCGCAAGGCTAATACTGTCACTCCGCCTGCTAAACCAGTTTAGCTGGGTTAAGAAACGGACACTAGCCACACCAGACACGGTGTAGAGTCAAAACTAAGAAATAAGCAGCGCAAGCTTATGAATAACTAAACACTAAACAAATTGACACAAGAACAGACACAGGTCAAAAAGCGAAGACGCGAAAGCAGAGGTGTAGCACTTGATTACAGGCCCAGCGGAGGGCAATTTCTTATGTTGGCGCTTCTAGACACATACCTGTAAATAGCTCAGTAGCTAGATAGTTTTCCCGGCAAAGCCCGTAGGGCCAAATGGAGTATGATTCAAAAAAAAAGAAAAAAGAAAAATCATGAGTCGACAGGGAAAAACATTACAATCGCGCAGAAACTAATTTTTGGAATAACTCCCCT